>NSMO01000241.1:0-17225 GCA_002588565.1 Coelastrella sp. UTEX B 3026
GCTCAGAGACGTCGTTAATGATGAATAGAAGTCAAAAACGCGCTGCTCCGGTGCCAACGTGGCCAAACATGGGTGTCAGGTCGACCAACCTACTGCTGCACCAGGCGAGGTACAGTGCGCCGCAGATTGCGGTAGCGGGCTCGCGGACAGATTTGTATATGTTCTACACGTATGTGTACGCGAGCTGGCCTAAGCGCGCTACCCCTGCAGCAAGAACCAGATTTACTATCCTTCCCCCTTCACATGCAACATGGAATGATGACTAAAATGGAGCACACACAGCATAAAATTGAGCCACCAAACGTTGTTGCTTAGGCGGCAGCAACATGTGATTAGCCATACAGGCATGAGCCCATGAAGCACGACTAATAGAATGCAGCCACCTGAATCTAGATTCAGTTTAAACCAGCAGCACCAACTGTAGGCTTGCAGTTTTCAAAGCAGCAACAGCGCAGCAACAACATCATTGTGACAAGACCGTTCAGCTTCAGTATGTAACAAACTAAGGCTCAGCTTGTAACCATTAGAGTGCAACAGCAGTGCAAGCTGTCAGGATCTGCTAATGGACACAACAGTTGCAAGCTGCCCGCATCTGCTAATGGATACAGCAGTCAGACCATGTCAGCCCCTGACTGGGGAACTTTTGCGACCCATTGGCTGCAGAATTTCGCATACATCAGAAGGTTGCTGCACTGCAGTAGTGCCAGCTGTAGAAGGTGACACCAATGATGCTTGACCAAATCTGCCAATCCATGTGGCCAGAGTGCTCCATTTGCGCTGACCTGCTGGTTCAAGATCAGCCGCAGCATTATTACGACATCAAGCAGGGGATGTTTTGCTGCAGCAGCTGTACATGCAGCTCGCTCCATCCTGCACCTCAGGCAGATTGTCGAGCAGCAGCACAGCAGCAGAAACAAGAAGCGTACACAACAGGAGCAGGATGCTGCTTAGACAATGGGCACACTGTCAGCGAACTCAGCAGCTCCAGAAGGCAGCATTGCAACAGCGCCAGCAGGAGCAACAACATGCAAAATGGCATTCACAGGAGCAACAGCCGCAACCGGGGGTAGCACCACCCCCGGCACCTGCCAACATTACCAGAGCAGCTGCAGCAGCCCTTCCGTATGCATCCACATGTACAGCTGCAAGAGACAGTATTAGCATCAACACAGCGGCGGCAGCAGCGGCAGCGGCAAAAGCAGCAGCAGCAGCAGCCTTCGTCAGCCGGCTCACAGCAAACAGCACATCCGCGACAGCAGCAGCAGCGACAATCAAGTTGACAACAGCGACGATTAGAGACAGTGCTACCGCCACCTCCACAACAGCAACACCAACAGCAGCAACAACAGCACGAGGATCCTGCCCAGCAGCGCAACATGCACCAGAGGTTACACAGCAACAGTGACGGTATCAGTTCGCGAGCCCTCACAGTGATTGCTGCTTGCAACAGGGAGCAGACCACCAGCACCAGGAGCAGCTGCCTGCTTCACCTCAGATATGCTGTTGGTGGTGTAGGCTACTCCAGCGGTGTAGGCTACTCCAGTGGTGTAGGCTACTCCAGTGGTGTAGGCTACTCTTCTGGGCACCTTTCTCTCACTGACCTCAGGGAGTCACGGTGCAAGGTTGAGCAGCAGCTGCAAAAGCCGATGCAGCCGCAGGCACAGGCTGCTGTCAGGAGCCGAGGGCCAGCAAGATCTGGCAAGCACCAGCAGCAGCTTATGATATTACCATGAAGTTGACAAGGGCCAAAAAACACAGAGCAGTTGAAAGCAGTGGTAGTGCTAGCAGCTGTAAATCTGTCATTGTTCCGCAGCGCATTGCAGAATTAGCATCCGATGGTGTCCGTGGCAACTGCTGTAACATTGTGATGTCCCTGCAGCCAGCACTACACAAGCACAGCAGGCAGCAGCTGAACTAGCCCCTGCTGCCGGTGCTGCTGATGCTTCTGCAGCTGCTAGCATCTGCTGCCGCTAAAACCTCTGCGGCTGCCAAGAGCAGCCAGTCATCACATCAATCAGACTCAGCTGCTGTGCTAATGCACTTGAGCATCGTATTGTGGTATATGTGCTCGATTTGCTTCTGTCCTTGGCTTTCAGCAACGTGTGCAACTGCTTATGCTCCCCAAAGGGCAGTGCTGCTTCAAGGTGGCACCTAAGTAGCTTGTAGACTCACTGATGCATTACAGGACAAAAACAGGTGTAAGCAAAACTCCTACTGAAATGACAGTGTTTGTGGCTGGCTTTGTGATGTGTGACAGACGCACACCATCAGGGCCTGTTGCTGAACTTCAGTTAGCTGCATTCTGCTTGATGCAGCAGGAGACCGTACAGGTCATGCTTGCTATAAGAGCTGTGTACGTGGGTCACATCAGCTGTGTGCGTACCCAGCTGCGGAAGCTGGACACAAAAAGAAAACAGAAAGCTGGTTCAAAAGATTGCAGCAGTGTTATGCCATTTGGCTGTGTTGCCCAGTACACGTGTTGATGAAGGCTACCCGTCTGAAACGATGAAAGCATCTAGATGTACCTTACCCCTCATATCGTGTTGTCACATTGCACATTGTATGAGCCAAACACCCCCGTCAGCCCAGTGGGTCCCCCAGCTGTTTCTCACAAGCTAGAACTGCTGCTCAGTATCATAGCCCACCAACATAGCCCAGCATGAATGAATGAATGAATGAGCTCCGCATAGCGCTTTCAAGAGAGCGCTAGCGTAAGTTAAGGGAGGGTATTGTGTGTGTCGGGGCGACTTCACATTCCCTACCGTAATAGCCCAGCAACACAACAGCATGTCAATCTACACCTTGTTGCTTCTGACTTGCATGTAGGTGACACGCTAAAGCATTTCTGCTCCGGGGTCGGAACAGAGCTGCAGCAGTCACGCACTCAACCACTTACCAAGCCAGACACCTATTTCCAAATGCTTGCAAGCCACAGGCATGAAATTGCGGCAGTGCTTGAGAGAGTTTTGCCAATACTCAAAGTGTTGCAATACAGGGTGCTCACATTGAGCGGCCGCCGCTAATGCGGCACTAGCACAGTGTGTGTGTGTGTGCCGGGACATGACGGTGACAACACGTAAGGATGCAAAACATACTTAGCCAAGATGGATGCAGCAAACATGCTTCACCTATATCATATCTCAACCAGGTATCTCTAGTAATGCCACTAGGTGGACAAGATGTGTCCGTCGAATATAGGATCAAGTCCCATTGATGCTGGCTCCTGTACATGTTGGCCAGATAGTCCCAGCCCAACTGTAGTTTTATATCAACCAGGGAGGGGGGGGGGGCGACAATTCGTCAACCATATGCAATGGGATAATCCAAACAGTACTGTAGCATACTGGACTGCGATCAGCAAACGCTGCTATGATGGGGTACAACAAATCCGCGTCGAAGGGTGTGCATGACAGGGCACATCAACAGCCACTGCAACACAACAGGGACGCGGGGAAACAGCTGTGATACCAGCCAGCCAGCCAGATCTAGGTCCTGAGATGATTACTCTTGATTTGGTACAGAAGTAACAGCACTTGTCCGAAGGTGAGTAGAACTCACTGGGTAGATTTGAGGCGCAGGGTCGATGGCCTAAGGCTATGGCGTAACCTAGCATAGGTTATTTTTATTATTCTTATTGTTAGAAGTAACAGCAACAACAGGTAACCACCTGCAACCACACATACAAGTGCAGCAAAAGTGTACCCGTGCAGTGACTCATGACTTGCAACTCAATCGATCAGGCATATCACTCGATAGTTTCTTGCAGCACAATGCAGCTGTGATGTTCAGTAGCACTACTAATCGGTCAGTACAAACATCTGCCACTGCACCTCAGCCAAGCTCCAATTTGAATGCCAACCAGAATGAGACACCCTGTAATGGCTTGGCTGGAGACAGTATCTCGGCTGCATCAAGACAGACTCATGCATGCCATGGCAGACCTGGGACGGCCTTAATATAATTGCCACAGCATGGCGGTCAACACATTGGTCGACACAAAAAGCCAGCAACGAGTCAACTGCAATAGCCCTTGATATTGGTGCCTACGATGTTTGGCTGCATGGTAAACTCGTTACCACTTGCACCTGGTTTCCAAGCAGCAGGCATGCACCCCGTCAGCCGCGGATTGTCACTCAAACCAATTAACATATCGTACTTTGCAAGATTTCCCCATGAGGCAGGTATAGTGCCCTGAAACCTGTTTTCAGCGAGGTCCACATATTCAAAATACGGGCATTTAGGAAACGGACAGTCTCCCAACCACTCTGGCAACGAGCCGGTAAGTTGGTTCCCAGGCAATTTTAGATACAGCAACGAGTCCTTTAAGGCCTTCCAGCTGGCCGGTATAGTCCCCGACAGTTTGTTATATGTCATATCTAAGGTAGTCAAAGGCAACTTCGACCAAGTCTCCGGCAGCTGACCCACGAAATTGTTAACGCTCAGATCGAGTGACTCCAAGTGTGTGAGGTCAGCAATTTGCTTCGGGATTGGCCCCGATAGCTCCTGGAAAGCTAGGTACAACTTTTTAACCAGGTAATTGCTGCTGCAGTTCGAGTTGACGGCTTGATCACCAATCCCTGTCCACTTACAATAGCCCCCTTTAGCACCAGACTGCCTTGACCAACCATACATCGACACTGAGCCGTGCTTATTAGCTGAGGCTTTTATCGCTAACAGTGCTTCAAGTTGAGTATCAGCTATGCTACCAGCCTTGCTCGGTGCTGCCGTGGTTGGCGGCATTTGTGTTTGCGGGTTGCTGTTAGTAGGTTTCTGGGGTGTCACTGGGGTTACTGCAACCACAATGATAGTCCCTGCAACAAGCACCACCATTGCACAGAGTACGCATTGGTCACGATATCGGTATCAATCGGTACCACATTCCTTGACACTGTCCTTGACACTGTGCATCGGATGCAATCTTGAGGCTCAATCGGCTTGGGATTCACACTTCGTCGATGGCCTTGCAGCATGCCTACACCCCCAACAGAGCCGCATACTGAGACTGCATCTGCGTCGCGCAATAGGTTTGCATAGAGTGTCATGGCACGAAAAATTTCATAAGTATCTCACACAGACCTCATACCCCAGCACCCTAGCCATGGGTAGAAATAATCTGCATGAGGTACTTGGTATAGTATGTGGCCGGAATTTGTGACCAACCCATGAATAATTGGACTTGTCATGTGTCAGTCATGATGGTATGTGCTAAACATACATATCACACACCTGATTGTGGATTGCACAACAGGAGTTGCGTCCCTTGAATCGGCACGTCCAGATCCTTGACATAAGCAGTATTGTCCAGCATGAACGTATCCAAAGGTATCTTGGCCAGGGCAGCAACCTTTGATAGGTAGTCGAACGGCCCAGCCTGCGAGCAGGACACCATGCAAAGTGAAAAACATTCTACAATGTGTATGCTGCAGCATCTACTGCATCTACTGGCACCACAAACCATACACAAAGGAAGGAGCAACATGCATCAAGGCTGAAGGCTGAACTGTATGTATAAATGCCTGCGGTAGGACCTACATGAATCCTGTGATGCTTTACACCTTCAGATGCATGTTTGAGAGCCAGTACCTCTAAGACTGTGACACTATATGCCGACTGGCTTCATGGCATGCTGTTCCTCCCATGTGATTGAGCCCACAGGATTAGGCATACATGATTAGGTTTGACTGCACAACTGCACCTTGTACAGATAACATCCAGCGCGCGGTCCCGGTGTAACTTTCAGCTTTGTAGCATCCGGCTGTTTCTGGGGAGTCCACACCAAGCCATAGGCTTCACCAGTTTCGGGCGTTAGTACTGAACATGTGCCATAGGCCACCTGTACATCGTGAACAAGACACCAGTTGTTGCCTAACATGAGGCTGTGTACCAGTGGTCTGCACAGTTGTGTCCAGATCACAAGTTACAAGGTTGCTTATGCTGCCCGAAGTAGCCTCAGTAGCTTGTAGACTGGCTGAAGCGTCACAGGACAGACACAGGTGGAACGACAAGAGATTCGCATGACAGCTTGTAGGCTGGCTTTGCTGATGTGTGGCAGACACATACCATCAGGGCCTAATGCATCCATCGGTAAGCTGCACCCTGCTTAATGCAGCAGAAGAGGACCATACAACACAGTGCATGCCATCTTGCAGCTGGTATTAATACTGTGTATGTGGGTCACATTAACTGTGTGCGTATTCAGCTGCAGAAGCTGGACACACACCAGCAAACAGAGAGCTGAATCAGAAAATTGCATAAGTGTCATGTCATTTGGCTGTGTTACCCAGTACACTTGTCCGTGGATAGTACACTCTGAGACGGTGAAAGCATCCACATGTAATCTGCCGACTGCAGTTTGTGTAAGGCTCACCCTGAAGAAGCCCACGTCAGCCCAGTTGGTCCCCCAGCTGTTTCTCACAAGCCAGAACTGCTGGTCGTTATCATAGCCCACCAACACGACAGCATGTCCGCCTACAAACTTCGCCCCTGACTTTGGCTTGTAGATAGCTTTGGCGTTGCCGTAGTTGGCAAAGAATGGCTTGAAATCATCATAGATATCAAACCGAGATACGACGGCACCGTGCAGTCGTATATGCCTTTGCGCCTCCCACATGGACGTGATCTGGCTTGAACTGAAGCTGCCTTGGTTGGCGTATGAGCTAGGCGCATTGCATTTTGAAGTACATACGTCTGCCTGGGACAGCTCGCCTCGTATGTCTGGTTTATAAGGGAGACAAGCATCTGTTGGTAAGGCCCCGATTGTTTGCTGTAGTAACGTTATAGTGGATGAGAGACTGTAGCCGCCACGGCAGCTCCTGCCTGGTTGCTTGCCAGGCGGACAAAAGTGCAGAGCTTGCACGCTGATGCTGCATTCTGTGACGTCAACATGTAAAGCAGATGCCATGACTGTCTCTGCTGCTGCCGCGACAGCAAACGCTGAACACGTGTCGCATCCTTGCTGGTGCAACGGCGCAGCTACCAGGCGCACGGGACCTGTGTCGCTTGGGTCAATGCTGCTGTAAACTGCTGGTGATGTTGCAACCAAGAGTTATGCATAGGCATCTATTGAACCTACTGCTGCAGCAGCACATAAGCTGCTACTGCGTGCGCTGCTGCAAGCTGTGCTCGGTGCGGCTTTGTAGCTTCGCCGCCAACTCTTGCTGTTGAAATATAGGCCCCTCAGCTGCGCGTAGCTGTCGGTGACGCCAACAATACGGTCCTCGGATGCTTTGAAACCTTGACCTGCAGGTATTTGCAAGCAGCAGACGTGGTGTCCAGGAACTTACTGCCGCTGCGCATAGATTTAAACCGTGGTGCCACCACTGGCATGTGCAAGCACCCAGTTGCTTAGAGGCAAGGGGGGGAAACCTTGTCATGCACAGAAGCCTCGCCACCAAGCTGGGACAGCAGACGCAGCAAGCTATCGTAAAATTGCACTTGCAAAGCCTGCGGCCGGTTCGCGGCTGTTCAACGTCCACGTAACCCATTGGACGGTACTGCTGAACCGGTAGCGAGCCGCACCTGCTGCGTATGCTGCTAGCATCAGCAGTAAGCTTAGCAATGTCGCGTAGGCCATGGTGACACCTTCCGTTCTGACGCAAGAGCTTCTACGACATAATCTTAAAGATTACGGAACAACTTAATGATGGCAGCAAGCCATCTAAGCATTGAACACTTTTCACTCGCCTCAAGTGACCGCCAAACTGCCCGCACCAACGCGTCAATCACGGCGCGCTGCAGCTTTCAGGCCAAATTTGGTGCTCTTATGTCCAGACTGCCCAAACCCCTGTGTGCAAGTGTTCCAGACGACAATGACTGCCGGTAGTTCCAAACTGTTGGGCAGATATCTGCTGGTCTAGCCAGACCTGATCGATCTGCTGGTCTAGCCAGACCAGGCCTTCAGGAGGATCTCGGGTTGAACCCAGCTGGGCACAGCGATGCAGGACCAGACCACAACTCGTGCTGTAACAGAGAAGCTCTATTGTAAGGGGAAATACCAATGTCAGGCTACTACCATTATCGTGGCCTTAGGACTTCAGTCAACAGTAGACGTCTGAAACCAACCTTACTGATGTCAGCCACTTTGGCAGCATGCAGCAGTGCAGAAGCTTACAACGTTGTAAGATCTTACCCGCTCATCTACCGAGTCCGTCCCGGACGCAGGTCCGCTGGCTGTGCGCGATTGCCGCTGAGAGCTCCTTCTCTCCTTGTGGCGGTAAGATTCCGAAATCTTGAATTCATGTTCAGCCGCAGGCAAGTGGCAGATAGGCAGAGGCGCTCTGGCAAACGGGAAATGTCGCGCCATTGGCAATTGATCAACCCGGCCGGGCAAAAATGCATAGACTCGACATAGAGCAAGCTGAGATGCTGCGGCAATACACAACTAACGACTCATGCTGCCGCGAGACTAACATTAATACTACTACTAGGAGTATACTAATACACAGCTGCAGGTTTTGGGCCGAACAACAAGTCATTATGGTGACACCTGCAAAATGCAGTGCTATGTACAGACCTACGCAGTAGCTGTACAGCACCAGTTCAAGCATCTTTAGACCTTTTTCGCAGCCACGTGCCTTTTGAGGATGATCCTCACGTAACAGCTCAGGTTGACCGTCAGGTTACGGCAGTGACTAGGCAATTACCCACCACTGTCATCCAACTCTCCAAGTCCTAAATACCCACGCTCGGCGTTCGAACTCCGTCACATGTGTTGAACTCTGCCACATGTACTGAACTCTGCTGGACTTGCTCACACATCGCTGTACACGTCTCTTGCAGCTGGACAACATGATTATCGGTTGGACCAACTTTGGTCACATCAGGACGCTAAAAGGACCGCGACAATGGTACCGGTAGACAAGCGGGAATTTACAGATACAGATACTCCGAGTATCTGGAGCTCAGGGGATGTTGATCAATATGCCTGTTGCAGCATACTATGCATATACTATGACCCATCTACAAACTGCATGAGCTACTTCCAGCCCAAGCTTTTGGATGAGTGATTGTTGACCCGTGCCCCGACAACCACATGCATGAAGGATTGCTCGTGACTGATCAATCTGAACCTGGTGATTCAATGTAGTACATATGCAACCAAGATTCAAGCCTTGAGAGTGACATCCGATGTGAGTGCGGCACTCTGTGCAGGTACTACTTGGATACATGGCCTAGAAAGGGGAACAAGCGATAAATCAAACACACAGAGAAAGATGTTATTAAATCTGCCCTGCACAGTAGGTACACCATGATGCACCGTGCATAGTTTGCGACGGATGTCAACTAGACAAGTCTCTGCCCATGCAGACAGAGGTGAGTTGACAAGGCTCTACACCAGGCTTGGATGATGCCATTGGCCAAGCAGGTCTACTAAGCAACAGCTGCAACATCAAATGGCTAAAGATCACAATCCAACACCAGCATGCGGACCCAAATGTTTCGTTCTGTAGTAACCATTCCGTAGTAACAATGATTCCTGGCAACGTGGTTGTTCGATCCCCAGACATGAACACGTTATTAACAATATGGCCCGCACAATGTGCTCACTTTGGCTGAAAACCACAATAAGTCTGTTTGTAGTGCAAACTATACAGTCCTTCAACCATAGGCAGGGCGGTGCATGAGCAGTTGTGCATGAGCAACCATAGGCAGGACGCTTGCTCACGCACCACGTCACTATGCTGCTGTATAGACTAAGCCTAGTATCGGAGGTTACAAACAGACACTGAAAGCAGTCTGAAACTGCAGCTTTTGAAAACAGCCACTATGATACACACAAGCACACTCTGGGGCTCTACCCTATGCCTCAAAACTGAACCGCTGCTAACAACTGCGAGCTGACACACCATAGTATGTGTGGCCAAGCAGCCGCCTAATAGATGCACCGGGATGTGACCTATGCTTTCACAATACGTGCTGCTAATGCAGTCACTGGCCAACACAGTGACGTTGAGATACAGTAGTTTTACCTTGACAGCTGCATCAGCACTAGCACCCCAGAACAGACCACACTTAGTACGGTGTACGCTACGGTAGAAGCACCTGCAGCACTAGTCTGCTTGGTTTGACCCAATGGTTGTGGGGCAACATTATTGGCAGCAGGGCCGGCGTTATCTTGCTGGAGAGAACTGTTTGAAGCGTTCCCAGCAAGTGCCGGAGCATTAGTTTCCTTTGCAGGGTCAGCTTGACCGTCCTGGCCAGCGAATGACGCCTCTGCAGGGTCTATCTCGATACCTGTGTTGAGTACTTTGACCACACAGCACATCCGAGTGGGCTTATCTTTGGGACATTGTCCAATGACACCTTGTGCCTTTTCAGCGACAGCACGTGACATGGTACCATCAGAGCCATCTTGCTGGTTAGCTTGTTGAATGTCTCGGGGCTGGTTGGTGGTGTTTCTGAGGTGGGTCTGCCATGCAGGTGCGGCGACACCGCCGTCATTTGCTGTCCCCGCTACGCTGCCATCCTTGGGAAACACTGCCGCCCCCGTAGGTTCAACCACACCTACAGCTGCTGCATCACTGCCAGGTGTCTCTGTTGGGCCCACTCGCTCGCATGGGAGTTTGGTGTCCGTGTGGCTGCTGGTGTCGACGCAGACCGGGTCTCCAGAAATGCATGCGTCTATTGTGGGAACGCACCCTCCGCACAACCCATGAGCGAAGTCAACGTTGACTACAGCAGCATCGATTTGGGGTGTAGTGGTTTGCTTGGGGGCAGCTGGTCCTGTTGGAGCTTGCTGCAAAGGAGCGGGGGCATCTGCTGGAGTGTACCTGCGAAGGATGGCCACAACAGTAGGATACAGTACATGTTGAGTGGGCCGATGTAACATGCGGATCCAGATATGACAGCCTAAACTCAATAATATGGCTGGATGACTGGCGAACGTTGAGGTGGATCAGGGAGAAGTGGTTGTTTCGATAGGTGTGGCTGCAACAGCATTGCAATCTGACCTGCTGCAAGCCACTTGATGGCCAGCGGTGGCTTCAAGGTCAACAGTGATGCTAGCCTGTTTGTTGCACTCAGCTGTGGGAGAGATGCACACCAAAGCATACTACTGATCAATCTACGGGTGCTAATGCCTTGAATGAACTTGTAACGAATGCTGTGCGGCCATTCGAGCCATGCGGTGATACAGTGCTGAACGTGCAGTGCTTGATGCTATCTGAAGTGCGTTTGAAGGTGAGTAACGTGCAACGGGCCGGAAAGCCATACAATACATTCAGCTAGTGCATGACGGTACATGACATGCAGCGCTACTTTACGCGGAGCAAGCCATCAGGATAACCACCTGCGTACCTGCAGTGACACCTGCTCGCCAGTGCCAGCACGAATATAGCCGCAAACAGCTGTGTCTGGGAGCGTTGATGCACAGAAAACATTGCTTATCTACAGGTTGTTGCTTTGTATTGATCTCCCTCGCGTCGCCTTCTCAAAATTCAAATGATGGATGCACGCGTACAGCTCTCCGGTCAGATAGCATGTATCATTCACACTTGAGAGGCCACAGGATTCACAACAGCATGGCCTACACGGCCTTTAAACATCTGCAGAGTGCTTAAGGGTCCAAAGCCCGGTCGTAACCTGCAGCTGGGTAGAAGGTCCTCCGGAAGGTCGCATGCGCACCTGTTACAAGCTCCCGAACGTGTTTCTGCACTATTCAACCTTCATTAGAACGGTTTGTCACGCAGCAGCGTCCGTTCTTATCAGTAAGCGGTAGGCCAGACACGGCTTGCGACCAACCTGTGGAGCATATGCTTGCACATTGCTGCCCTGAGCGGCAGTTGCCGTGTTGCTGGTGTCTTGCTTTTGGTGTAACAGACGTGAGTGAGAATGGTGCATACAGTGTTGGCATGAGGCACACTCATGCTCTTTCGCATCATGCGACGGTGCACCATGCTGCTCAGCGCCAACTTGGCTTGAAGCTTACTGTGCCAATTTTCCGGGAGGAGGGGAGGGGTGGGGAGTGATGCATGGCCAGGCCATGCTGTGCTGTTGTGGCTGGTGAGGTTCAGCAGCAGCAGCATTCGCTCAAGCAGCAGCAGCAGTAGCAGTGTATGCTATGTGTATGCACACAATATTGTGTGCCATTAATGACAGGCGCGCTGGTTGCCGCCATGTGCTGTCTTGCTGCTTATCACATTTGTCACTTTGTTGCCCTGGCCGGGTCTGTAGCAACTCAGCTGCTCAGATCACTTGGTGCATCTGTGGCCAGGCATTGTCTGCCAACAGCACCTGTCAGGGGTCCTGCTGCTGCTTGGCAGGTGCTGTAGCTGCTGTAGAACTAGTGACCCGGACCGTCATTTGCCATGGCATAGCAACTGTCACGGCAGACCAGTGTGGGCAGTACTGCCCATGGCAGCTGCATGATTGGGATCACCATGGCTCACAGCTGCGATGATCCTGCCAGTTTGTACCGTACACAACAAGTTGTTGCAGTGCCACATTTTCCGTATAGATCGGCTGAGATCTCTGCGCTGTGCACTGGTTTCAGAAGTGCTGTCGCAAGCAATTTTGCTCGTACGTTGGGCTCTATAGAGCTCGCTTGTGTTTCACGGCATGATCATCAAGGCGGGGCAGTTTGTGCATACGGTTGCGCGTGCAGGGCAGTCGGACTGTACACTAAGCCTAGATTCGGGGAAATGCCCGGGGCTGTTGGAGACTGGATCCAGTGTCTGCTTGGATTTTCCCAAATCTAGGCTTAGTGTAAAGTCAGTCTGCAGGTAAGCCTATAGCTTGAAGTGGCTGTAGCTTCTTCATGAAGCTCTGTAACAAGCAGTACAGATGCTGTGTGCTGTTCGGAAGCGTAACCGATCGGCGGTAAACCCAGCGAGTACACTTTGCATTGTGGAAGTGTACGTAAAGCTCAGGAAAAGCTGCACTCCTTTTCCACGCTGTGTGCCTGCCCATCTGACCAGTTTCAGTGGTTGCTTGCAAGGTCGACCTCGCTACACAGTCTATTCTTAGCAGGGTGCAGGCGCAAGGTTGATATTGAAAAGGCGGCCTGATAGTTATGCGCTCGTCTGACAATTTGCACGGAGTAATTTAGCCTACTCACCTGGATAACGTAACTCACGTGGACCCCGTGAGTGACAAAGGGCGGGCGCCATCTATTCCCTGGCACGGTACTATGCCCTGCAAACTACAGCCAAACAGCAACATCTACAGACCCAGAGCCAATACCTTCCTGCACTCTGTGGCAAATTGCCACTGGCAATACACAACTACACGGCGTCCCCGCTTGCTGCATGCTTGATGCTTTAGATCTGAATCATAGCTGTAATGATAATGGGCAGTCAGTACTGTACAAGCGACAACTTTGAGATAGCTCCAGGCCTGTGGACTCATAACTATACAGTCGATGCGCTGCAAAGCACGGAGTATGGATGCTGCCAGAAGCTCGTTTGTGGGATAGCGTGCCCACAGGTGAACTAGCCAATGGCTGAGAAAGCCTTCAAGCCAGCTAAATACAAAAATCAACACTTAACCCGTGGCCACTCTGCAGAAATTCGACA
The DNA here is from genome assembly GCA_002588565.1 of Coelastrella sp. UTEX B 3026. NCBI lineage: Eukaryota > Viridiplantae > Chlorophyta > Chlorophyceae > Sphaeropleales > Scenedesmaceae > Coelastrella > Coelastrella sp. UTEX B 3026. The sequence goes on from NSMO01000241.1 coordinate 13,512, forward strand.
ACCAAGGGCTGGCTGTATCATGGGGAGTCCCGTTAGCAGTGTCCGCAATCGCGATGGTTATTGCTGGAATAATAATTGGAGTCATAACCATCAAAGGCGAGTGTGCCGCAGGCTGTCATGTGAGCCATGTGGCCCGCTTGGGCCCACGTGCGCAGCACGGCTGCAACTCTTATCGCTCCGATTCGACACAGCCTGTGATCGCGACTCTGCAAATCACGCGCGTGCTCAACCATACACATGTTCGCCTGCCGTTGTGCTTTACAGGGAGCTTCAAGGTTGGTTTTCATCTCATCCATTCAACAGCAGCAACAGCAGACGCCGCGGCAGCATTATGGCATCGCAGCAGCATCATTTGCAGTCGAGTTCTTGTTGCCAGCACAGGAGAACTTCGAGTTGATACTCGGTTACAGTTGCAGCTGTCGTATCTGGCAGCTGAACCCGCAGTGATCATCTTCTGCAGTACAGCAGACCCTGAAACACAGCTATCCTGTAGCAAAGCAGACACATTTCCTCCCTCTAGACATGCGATAGCAGTAAGCCTAGTTTCAGCACTGGCACAAGTGTCAATATAGATCTGTGTCATTCAGCTGGCCAATCACATACATGAACCACATGCTGGTTTGCAGTTATCATGAGTCATGGAATGCAAGCTCTTATGCGTCTCGATACCATATACCTGAAGTCTTTGCAAGAGCTACCTTATGCACTGCCTGTTGAACCATTGCAAGGTTGAGCTTTGCAACAGTATTTATCATTGAATATCCTATCAGACATGATCCAAATCACCTCATCCACACCGTACTGCCGGACGCGGCGTGCCCAACCTGTCCTCTTGTTGCAGAATTTCTTCGTGTGTGGGCGCACACTGCCCCTCTGGATTGTGATATTTGCGCTCCTGGGACAGGGCCTGGATTCCAATGCAACGCTTGGCAACGTGGCTCTCAGCTATAAGTGAGTATGTTTCAGACCTGTTTAGGTGTAAGCTGGAATAGGGCTGGATCAGCTGGGTTGCACACGCCAAGATTGCCTACTGGGCAATTCATATCATAGTATGATATGCACAATCAATGCGCGCAAACAAGCTGATGATCAAGCCCCCGCTTGTACCCAATGATGAAGCTTGCTTGCCATTTGCTCATACCAAGCTGCAAGTGACTACAAGATTCCTCCACCGACTCCTGGATTCTCGTGACACACAAGGAAATAACAAAGTCACAGGCTGCATGCTTCAAAGCAGCGTGTTATGGGTTGTAAATTCAGAAATGCTAGACTTTCCGACTGAAGAATCCCAGCAAGACTTTACATGAGCCAAGTACGCAAGCCAAACAGCTATACCACATGTGGTATCCCCTTGTAATGCTCTCTTTTGCCACCATGTGCAATCTGCTGTTAGGTGACTATGGCACAGAATTTGCTTCACCTCCTGCGCACCTGCCTGCTGCTGCTGCTGCTGCTGTGCAGGTATGCTTTCTGGGACGGGGCCATGCTGCCATTGGGCTTGGGGATATCCCTCATATTGGTAAGTCAGCCCCGCTCACAGCTAGTTGAGTCAATTGATGAATGTTGTGTCAGACATGCTCTGTTTAGCGTACATGCTTGTACATGCTGACTTCGGACGTGTCACTCAGCAAACCTCAAGCAAGTCTCAAGCTATAACCCAATTTGCGTCAGGGTGCAACCGTGTTACAGTAGGTAAATTCGACAGTATAACACACGTAACACTTGCATTCAGTGCCTGGCACCTGTAGCCTACAAGCTGCAGGAAGGTGCCTGCATAAGTGCCAACTGATCGCGCTTCTTTGCAACTCATTAATCGTCATCGTATGATACGCTGCTGGTGTGCCAATTGTCCCCCTTGCAGAATGGGCTCACCATTTCAGGTCACATCAACCGCATGGGACTCCTGACCCTCCCAGACCTTTTCAGGCGCAAGTATGGTGCCCTTATGGAAGTCATCGTCTCATGCATTGAAGTGGTGTCCTTCACATGTTTACTAGCCGGCAATCTGGTTGGAACGAGCCTTCTGGTGCAATTTGCATTTGGGCTGCCACTGTGGGCTGGTGTGGTGATTGCTGGGAGCCTGTTTGCCACGTATACAATTGCTGGAGGGCTGTTTTCTATTGCTTACGTGGACATTCCTCAGGTGAGCTGTTGGTGGTGGCAGCAGCATGCTTGTATACACATGTACTTGGGCTCTCTGGTCACTGTCAGCATGTGCTGAGCTCAGTCAATGGTTCATGCAGTCGCGTGAGAAAGGGTACAAGCGCGCACTCTGACAAGCGCCAACCCACCCTGCTGCTGCTGCTGCTGCTGCTGTTGTTGTTGGTGGTGGTGCATGCAGGCTAGCTTCGGCTTCACAGGTCTCTTAGTCGTCACGATTTACGCGCTCGTAACGGACCCTCAGGCGCATGCCGATACCTCCAAAGGCTTCGCCCTACCTCTCGGCGATGGCCTCTACGCGACGACGCCCGGTTACGCTGGCCCGCTCAACTGCACCGATCCGACAACGGGCGTCAGCACGTGCGACAACTTTGCATACTCGGCGGGAGATATGGCTGTCAATAACAAGGGCATGACCGACGTAGACGCTTATGCACCGTTTCCAAATGCGATCTTGATGAACTGGGCTACCCTGATCGTTCTGGGCTTGGGTAATCTGTGTGCTCTCGACTTCCAGGTAGGTGGCACGCCGCGGACGGTCCGCCGCTGACGTGCACCGGCAGCTGCCTATTGACTGGCAATGACAACTTTGGATCGAACCTATATGCATGAGGCAGCTCTGCTGCCGCACCAGCAGGATGCCACGGCTTTGTTGCCAGTCTGCTGCGAACCACCAGCTGCGCTCAATCAGTGGGTTACAATCAGCACATTCCTTACTGTCCCAAGTTCTGTAACATGTGATGCAACGTTACCTTATACATGTTCACAAAGCCGGGCTCCAGAATCTGTTTGCATATCCTGGCAGACGTCTAGACACGGCATTCGTGCATGCAGGCTCGCAGCATGGCTGCCAAGACACCCAAGATTGCACGCTGGGGCAATGTCATTGCTGGTCTCACGCTGATGGCCTTCTCTGTGCCATTTGGATTGCTGGGAGGTGAGCCCACCTGTGGGCCTGGCTTCCTGTGGGACGGGATGACAGCAGCTTCCATGGTTATACATCAGCTACAAACATCCAACTCATACTGTAGTGCACATCCTATTTTTAATTGGTATCAAGTTTGTTTTGAAGGGTCGTATTGCAAGCTTGTTACACCACTGGGGCACCTCCTGGTGAAGAGTCTGTCAACATATGGCTGTAAGTTTTCCGCAAGTATGCAGCACTGCGAAAGACTGACTCTTTCATTACAAAGGTTAGCTGTCAGATTCAATAGCCTATTGAGTCAAACACGCATCGGTTCATAAATTTCTCACAATCCTCTGAGGCTCACACTTGTCTTATTGCATGGTTGCTTTGCAGGTTATGCCAGAAAGTACAACGGTCCCGACTCAGTTTATGCTGAGTTTGCAGCAGACACGTGCTCAGCCCCGCTGGGCCTCCCCTCATGTGCTCAGTGGCTACCAGACGACAAATTCGTGCTGTTCAAATACATGTGGGAGAGGTTACCAAGGGTACGTACTGCTGCAGGGCTTTGAATTGGCAATGTCCGAGTCAGACAGAGTCAGAGTGCTTGCCTTTCAAATAGCTGGATAGTCTCTTGTGCATGTGTGTCT
>NSMO01000242.1:0-17106 GCA_002588565.1 Coelastrella sp. UTEX B 3026
CAGTTTCTGTTCTCCTTCAGTTCTGCTTATTCGCGACCCACGGGCTGATCATATGAATTCTGCCTCTCTGTTTGAGTCCCATCAAGTGTAACACGCTTCCCTGTGCTTACTCCTGTTACAATCAACTGACTTGCATTGAGTCATTGCATCACAGGCAACAGCAGTTGGGTTGTTCAGGAACCGTGACCAAGCTTTAGTCCGTAGTAGGCTATAATGGCAGAACAGCTCATCACTATCAATGTGGAAGGGGAAGGTCTGGCAGCACGCAATCTGACCCCACAGCAGAGGACCTGGGGTGGGAAGGCGGGTCCACTTGCGTATGCCTTGATAAAGCCAGAATTGCAAGCAGAGTTTGGTATTGGCCAGTTGCGCCCTGCTGATGCCACATATCTTCTACCACCCAATGCGGAGCTACAGCCGGGGAGGAGCTATGTGTACAGGGTTTTCGCGCCTATAGGTGAGATACTGACCCACTGCATACTGCCGCGGTTGCCTCTGCATAGCAGCAGTAACTGACAGCAGGACAGCAGTGACACTATTGGAGAGGGGTGACCGCACACAGCCTGCCGAACTATTGTTGGGATTTGGTGGTGCACCAACCTGGTGCAGAAGCACTGCTCTATGTAGTTCAGGTCATCAGTAGCAGTTGGCTGGCTCAACTCGCAAAGCATGCAGTATGGGGGGTTTCCATGCGGACACGGTGGCATGCACAGCAGCACTGTGCAGCAGCAGCTTACAGTGTCTAGCAGGGTCGTTGGCTTGTGCAGCAGCACTCAGCGAAGAACAGCAGTAGTGGTGGCGGCAGGGCAGCTGGCGGGAATACCACAGCAGATGTTTGATATGTTGGGGCGGAACCGGTGATATGCAGCAGTAGGCAATGAGTCAGGCAAGCAGCAGCGTCTCCAGCCAGGTTAGCAGCTTGTATACTGCCAATAAGCGGGTTGTGTGCTGCCAAGCACACAGCAGCATCACCAGCTTGCGCTGTGGTAACCAGTGTTAGCGTGGACAAACAGTTCTGGTTTGAAGTGATATATGCATACTTGACAGTAGAGATAAGCGGCAGGTCCTTGGCCGCACACAGCAGCATCAGCACCTTGCGCTGTGGTAGCCAGTGTTAAACTGAATCTACAGTCTTGGTTCTTGGTTTTAAGTGGTGTGTGGATACTCAACAACAGCAGAGATGGGGTTGCTCTGCAGCCAGATGATGGTGCCCGCTGCAGATCAAGGGCGCCCTGGCGTCTCCAGCAGCACTCGGCAGCAGCGGCGGCTGGGGACTGCGTTGTAGCTTGGCATGTGACGCTAGACCCTGCCGCACCTCTGCTGCTCAGCTGTTCTCGTTGAGATTGTTGTGTTTGTACCACTGCCAGCATCATGATGTTGCCATGCCTTGTCTCGTGCTGATGCAGCTCACCCCAGTCTGTCAGCATCACCAGCGCCTGTTCTGCCAGCAAACAGCAGCGTACTCTTGATATGTAGCTGTAGGCAACGACAGCCAGTTAGTAGACCCTCGTGCACCTATGTTGCTCAGCGGGTCATACAACACTTATGTTTGTACCTTGGTATTTGCAGGTGGTAACGTCTCAGCACCTGCAGCTGGCACCAATGTGGAAGCAGGTGGGTCGCAGGATCCAGGCGCCAGCAGTAATGCAGCAGTGAGCATCAGGGTTGGAGCATTAGATGATGTGCCTCCCTGGAATCAGGTAGCAGCGGCAGCGCTTTTACAACTCTGCACAGCAGTGTCATATTGTTTGACAATGGTGTTGAGCGGCGGAAGTGCTATAAGGACGCCAACAGCCACTTGAGAGACACCCACTGCAGTGTTGTATGTAATGGGCATGCTGGCATCCTCTGTAGCCGTGCAACCGTTTGGAACTAGTTGCATGTCTTCCTGCAGGCGATGCCTTACGTGAGGCCATAGGTGAGGACATGTCACACGAATTTGATATACTCTTTGACTGGGTTGAATGTCAGATCAAGCGGCTGCTGGCACGCTTTAACTGGGACCGACACAAAGGGGACCTCAAGCTCAAAGCGTCTTAACTGGTGAGTACTGTGCGCATGTTGACCTAGCACAACCTGGCATCAGCAGCAGCAGCGGTGAATGGTGTCTAGCAGTGCTTTAGCCTAGCCCACAGCAGCGGCAGCAGTACATGTAGCCTAGCGCTGGGCTGGGTCAGCTGCTGTATAAGTTGTTAGTATATCAGATTGGGTGGCTGCTATCGTGTGGCATTGTAGTGGCAAATCGCCGCTGCCCTGCTGCGCCGCATACTTCAGCCCCAGGCTGGGACTGTTGCACGTTTTCAAACTTGTGGCACAAACTGCGAATTTCAAGTGGCTCTGATTTTCTGTGCTTTTTCTTCTTCAGCATATGTACCTGTCATGCTCTTGCTGTAGACTTGGCAACCGTGCATGTGAAGAAGAGTGGAAAGGACCTACCTGCTTACGACGTATCCGTCACCCATGGCAGCGTTAATCTGAAGCAGATTCAGCAGGAGGAGTCTGTGATCATCGAGGCTGTGGCAGTCAGCGACACTGCTGATCAGGTACCAGATCACCAGCCCCTGAAGCATCTCAGTGTCCCAGCACGGCCTGGCCAGAAACCGCTGCTGCAGACACTGCGGCTGCCCCTTCACCATATGCTGCTGCAACACCTTGGATGAGAACAACAATGACATGGAGCTGGAGGTTGATGACGGCGGTGATGCAGCAGCAGGTGGCAGGGAAAGACGAAAGGTGCGGCTGCAGCAGAGCACTGCAGAGAGACTGCGCCGTATCAGTGGGCAATGCAGAAAGCTTCCTGGTTCCAAATATGCCATACTGAATTTTGTAGCGCCAGTTCAACCCATGGAGGAGCGGCAGCTGTTTTGGGAGCTGTATCTGCGGTATACCAGGGGCGCTTCAACCTCATGGGATGCCATGCTAGCTGTACGGAACCTTACAGCACGCATGCTATTCAGCTGGGGTAATCTCACTGTCACCATCAAGCACAAGCGGCACCTCAAGGACTTCCATCGCATCGAAGTCAAGGCAATGTCAGAAGTATTCCACAATGCAGCATGTGAAGCCTGTGGAAATGCTGATGTTAGTGCACTTACACAACCTTCGCACCTAGCAGTGACAGGTTGCAGCAGCCTGTAGCACAGTATGGACCAGCACGGTCACTGATGTGTGCAACATCACAGGATGCTGCCCTCCTGTCACTTTTGCTACCTGCGATGCATCCACAGGTTGCCAATGGTCAGTTGCAGCCTGGTTGGATGACAGGAGTGCCTGCAGCAGGGGGACTCGCCGCAGCAGCTCTCATGGCAGGGCAGCAGTAAGTGAGCAAGATCAGCAAGCCAGCAGACTATAAGCCAGTTGCAGCCGTTGTCAATACAGCTGCAAATTATCAGTTGCAGGTGTGCCAAGCAGCTCAGCATAAGCAGCAGCAGCAAATGCAGCAGCAGTGGCGTTGAGCATGCCTGAAGCTTGTGCAGCACGACTCTCTGGTAGGCAGCAGCAGGTTGATGTTAATCAGGCAGCAGCAGTGGCAACAGGCCTTGAGAAGGTGACTGTTCTGCCTGTCGCTGTTGCTGCTGGTGCTGCTATGCCACTGGCAGCACCAGCAGCACCAGCAGCAGCTGATCCTTCCAGCAGTGCTTTTGCTCGCTTGATGTAGGGCAAGCCAACAGCAAGGTCAGGGTAATGGCAAAGTTAAGCAGGGTGCTAGCAAGACCTCAGCCCATCCTAAGGGGTATCAGTGTAAAGAGTGCAGGGTACAGGGCCACACGAAAGCAGTAGGTGGTGTAGCTGCACCTGTCATGTGCAAGGACCCACCAGATTTGCATCACAGCAGCTGTTACAGAAGTGGCCAGCAAGAGCACGTGATGCCCAAGAGTGGAGCTGCAGCAGCAACTGTCAAAGGAAAGCCCAAGGGTGGGAAGTAGTCTCAGTAGATCCTGGTCTAGACATGGCAGATGCAGGTAGTCTGCATAATTGTGTGTTATTGTCTTTTTATTGGGTGAGATACGATGAGTGGCATGTTGGACTGGAGTTTTCAAGTGGTGCAGGGGCAAGACAAGTCATGCTAGCGCATCAATTGTAGGCAAAACATGCCTTTGTTGGACTGATACACTGTGTCGTGACAGCTTGAGTAAGCAGTGTTGATATTGGTATGTGGTCGCAGTGGACTAGTAACTGTATTATCTGCAGAAACTGGCACCAGCGCATCCCTTGCTGGTTGGAAATCGATCAGCTGAACCGTATGGCATTGCACACAATTGCGAAGGTGGCTTGGGCGGTCGCGAGCCAGTGGCAGGCTGTGCATGCGGGGCCTTTGGCTAACGTGTCAGAGTGTTGTTTGCATGCATGATGCATCATATGGTGACATGACCTTGTGCACTGATGTTGATGTCCGACAGTGCCCAGCACACTTTCAGGGCCCACTTGAATCAACGACAGGTGCAAGCTTGGCATGGAGGTGGCCTAACAAAAGCATTTCGCACACAGCATGTAAAAGAGACTGAGCCAATGCAAACAGAACAGATGCGCTGGCAAAAGCATGTTGCATGAGCCAAACCTCACTGAGGCTGGCAGCAACGGAGCTAAGCAGCTCAAACTGAATCATACAACTGTGCCAGAACTTGGCAGTTGCAGGCACACGCGATTGCCAGTTCCACTGCAGTGTCAAACCCTTTGACAAAAGTATTTGCCGCAGCTGTGACCAAATGTAGCCCTGTACATCACTAACATCCAGCTGCTGCCGAGAGGTCGAATAACAGGTGCGCTGCAACTTGAATCATTGCGGGTTTGTAACCCGGTTACACTTGCAGGTCAGATCTGCTGGCTGCTGGCTGGGGTTCAACGATATGCAATTCAGCGGCGGTAATCTATCACAACCAGCCTTACTATAACTGAATGGTTGAGCAGCATGCCAGTGCACTGCAGCAATTGCTGCTGTTCATACATGGACGCTGGCAATTGCAAACAACAAAGGCCACCAATCACCACACAGCGCAGCTGCAGTGTGAGAATAGGCAACTGAACACACCAGACCTGCCATCGCCAGAAACCGTAGAGTATCAATGCCAATTCTGCCAACTATGAGCTGCACGTGCCACAACCTGGCACAAATCTTAGCTTGACAGCAACTGGCAGCTGAAACTGCTGGCTGGTCAGTACTAATCCACTGAGGGGTCCTGCACGACTATGAGGTAGTATTCCCGCGTCTTCTCAAACTCGGGTGCTATCATAATCTCATGCTTCTTTGACCTTATACGTACAAACTTCAGTTCATCCTCTGGGTCGAGGTTTTTGACAACGCCCCTAGCCTTGACAGTAAACTGCGATACTAAGGCTGCATACTGCACTGTTAGGTCACTGTCAAACGTAGTTCGGATTGCAATACCATCTGAGTTGACTATCACGACCCCAATAACGCCTTCGTGCGACTGTATGCGCTTAAATGTTTCTTCTACTGCTGCGATTTCTGCCATGCTGCCGTGCCTTCCAGCTGGGGCCGCACCGCTTCCAGTCTACAGACAGGCACGTCAGAACTAGTGTATCTCCTGTGCTAACGTCAGCTGCGCTTGAAACCCACGGCTGTACAACTTTTTGCCTTTCGCACAATAGAGTCAAAAGAGACTTCCGCACGCAGTGTACAACAGCAACGGCGACTGTGTATCCACAAAAGCAGTGTAGGAATGCATCGCCAACTAAAGTTTGATTCAGGCACTGCCTGCAGGCCTTTCAAATGAACCGTCTGTAACACACACGTTGGATGCATCGCACACGAACCTGGGAAGCGCAGAAAGCAGCACCTGGTGATACAGATGTTGCCGGAAACCTGGTATGCCTTGTCCGACTTCTGCATGTAGCGCTGAGGCAGCATCTCGACAAACCACCCTGCAACCGTTATTCCCGCACTGCTTGTCTACCCTGCCGTGCCAAAATCGTGCAGCTTTGGCATATGCAATGAAGCGATACGTTTGACGTGGCTTCAAGTGCTCTGGAGCAAGGAGCGTTTCAACTGTTCCATCCTTTACTGACACTCGCAGCACTGCAGTCATGGGCCCGTAGCACCACTAGCAAACCCTTTCTAGTACTATACCACACTTTGGTTTGCGTCTTCGGAGGCAATGGGTCGCGTACGTGATTGGTTCTCGGAGCATCCCCCATCTGCATGGGTCACGTTCCTGGAGGGTGCAGTGAAGATACTCAACACCTTGTTACTGCTCCTAGGGACCGCAGTATTAGCGCTAGCCATTGTTACGATAGTACAAGTACAGAATGAGTCCGACAGCGGCCATCCTGAACCCCCAGCAAGCCCGGCACCCCTATCAACAGCAGCAGTACCAACCCCAGCACCAGCACTTGTACTGCCTCTCATCAGACACGCCACAAGCGACACCATACACAGCATATACAGCGGCTTCAAGATACTAAACGTACCGTGGTTCATATACGCTTTTGGAGCCCTTGGCGCCTGGACAGCCCTGACAGCATTGATAGCTCTGCTAGGCACGCGCCTGCGCAGCACAGGCTGTCTCAGCAGCCATATATTCTTCATGTGTATGCTGTTGACGGGCCAGGCTGTTGCAGCAGTGGCGTTTTTTGTAGATGCTGGCTGGGAGCAGCGACTTCCAGCCATGGATGAAAAGCTGAAGAGGTTCCTGATTGAACGATACGAGGTAGGCTTGGAACTGTTCAGGCACGGTCGTGTCCAGCCGGCGCAGCTCATGCCGTGCTTCTGTCTCATTTAGCCTGCTGTTCCACTCTCTGCCCGCTTCAAGGCACCTGCAAACTATTGACACATGTCTTCCTGCAGTCTGGTCTGGAACAGCCTGGCGCCTGCAGCACAAGGCTGTCTGTAGCTCTTGCGGCAGCCGGTCTTATTAAATTGCTTGATTTGAACCATTTCCAACCTGATCTAATATGTTCAGCACCAGCTAATCTGGGATACTGTAATGCTGTGTCCTGCAGGTGTGCAAGTGGGTTGGTGTTGGATTGTTCCTGCTGCAGCTGCTGACTCTGCTGCTGAGCTGTGCACTACAAGGGGCGTATGTGTCAGCAGAGGAAGCAGCAGAAGATGCAGATGAGGAGGCAGCTTGGCGGCGACGACCCTTGCTGGCGCAACAAGCAAGGTGGGCCTAGTTATATAGAGATAAGCATGATTGGCTATCGTTGGCTCCAGACAGCATACAGTGTACCGCGATGATTCTGGTTGCGTGTGGGTTATTTACAGCGGCGCCAGCAGGTGGTTGAAGTATTGGTGGTTGGGGACTCATATAGTGAAATGACTTTGTTTGGTGGTTCCTGACACATTGCTATCTGGCAGTGTCCAGCACTCTATACAACTGCAGATTTTGCCGTTGGTCTGTGCAACGCCGAGGGTCAAACAAGCTTTTGTGGTGCGGAACTGCTCATGCAGGCGTGAGCAATTGCCAGGCCGCAGCACGCCGAGTCCAATTGGCGGAGCAGCAGCAGATGCCGCAGCTGTTGATGGCGGCTGGAGTGCTCGCATGCAGCAGCAGTACGGCTTAGACACCAGCCAGTTTGGCTATAGGCCAGGCGTGCAGCGAAGTGCAGCAGCGGTGCAACCAGCTGGGGGATCAAGCAGCGGCCGTGGATGTACCATAATGTAGTTTCAGCAGGGCCAGCCATCGGCACTGGGTGGATGCCTCCAACATTGTTTGTATTATAGCAGCTGTCATGGTCATGGGTCTTTACATGACACCCCAGGGCAGGTGACAAGAGGAAATCAAGCTAGCTTTCACTTGACTCAATCATTAGCCGAACAGTGAAACGGTTTCACTGTTCCGCTAATCACTGTAACATATATGGGCCCGCTGCTTCTTACCCAGTAGCTGTCTCAGCTGCAGATGTCAGATGCTGTTATGCAGACGCAACAGCTGCAGGTTGTGCAAGGGAACCTGTTCTTTCTTCTGATCTGGCTCAAGCCACACCTGCATACATCTAATAGAGGTGGCGGCCCAAGCAAGTGTTTGTTTAGGCAGTGGTGTCTGCATTGGCTCCTCGTTTGGTATAATCATGAGGGCGCATTTGCTACTGGTTGAAACCTGATGAGTACATCAAAGAGATTGTATCCGGTTCTCAAAAGTTGCCTAGTACATGCAAACACAACACAATCTCAAATGGGGTTTTAGGGATGTGGAGATTGGGAATCAACTGTAGAGCTATGTGGCGCGACTGCAACACATGTGATGCTGTCGATTGTTACATGATCCTTATGAAAGGTACATTGAGGTAGCTGATCCATTGTTTTTCGCAAGTGGGGTTGGTGGTGGTGGTATTGTTGCGTACACATACCTATATGGTTGTGCATGCATGCACCAGCACGTTGATGTCTTGATCGCACAATTAGAAGTGAGGTCCAGTTTTGCTTCCTGCCTGCCATGATTACTCCCTAACAATCCCATGGCAGTACTACTGCACTGCAGTGGCTGATCAGTCTCATGAGTGGTGCAGGGTGGAGCGGCGGGTGCCAGGTTTGAAAGGCTGCTGACGCATGGTTAACAGCCAGAGCCCCATTTGACAGGATTTTCAACCTCAGAGGTTTCAAGTTGCCTTCCGAAAGCCGCTTTTGTGTCTGTCGTCCGCCAGATACAGAAAAGCCGTTGGGCAGATTGCAACTGCTGCAGTTGGGCGAAGGTGCTGGGGCGGCCTCAGTGGGGCAGTCTGAAGTCCAGCGTGCAGCGATCTCTACAGACACATCAGTAGGCCTAGACAAAGTCCAAAGGGTGAACATCTGGATGACAGTTGATACAGGACCAGCATTCCGAAGTTCCAGGACCTCTTGTGAGCGACCCCGCTGACTGGCATGCATACGCGGTCAAATCAGCACTGCAGAGTACTTTTTAGTCTCATGAGAATCGAAGGCTTTGCATAAGCCGATTGTCTGGCAAGGTACACAAAGCCGGGCCCAGGAAAAACCTGCGAGCGTCGTTCCCTGCGCTGACCTGCACGTCAGGAAGTCAGCTCACCTTCCTGAAGCAGTTTAAGTGTAAGGATCGACTTTGTCTGGCTGTGCAAGGCACATGTAATCGTCACTCATCAATGATGTGAGAGTGTGAGGAGCCAACAGAAAGAGGAGCGCTAATGCCACTTAAAGGAACGAAGAACAACGGTGAGGCGTCTTCCAGGTCCTGCGGCACCCTATTGTTCGTGGACAGTGCACATCCCACATGGAATGACCTGAACACTTGCTCTGTCGCCTACGATCGTCTGCAAACCTTGCATAAACAGTCACGGCCACTTTCCCACTCCCTGCTGCTTCCTGTGCTCCCTTGACTTGCCCTTGTGAGGTTGTGTAGCCGTTGCCGGTCGATGGCAGCATCGTCCATAGCACTCAGCAGCTGAAATGGTATCGTCAGACGCAGTTACCTTTTTCTGCTGCAAGTGTATGTTATGTGTTCCTGAAAGCCGCGCTGCTCTGCTCATGCAGGTGACCTGCAGCAGAAGAGTGCCTGAACTCCTACCCTTGTTTGATGGGGGCAGTAGCCAATTGAACGCTGAGCAATCCCTGGGGTACGTCATCGTGATGAGGGATTGATGTAGCCCTACAGCACTAGCCTGTACTGAGCTGCCTGGGATATCAGCATCTTTCTCATCAAAGTGTGACCTGCTGCTCACTCTCTTCTACAGCAACTGCCAGTGTGAGATGCGAACCTGCAATTCCCTTACTTAGCAGTCATGAAATATGCTCAGCACCCTGATAGACTGCTGCCTTTCCTGTTTGTTCGACTGCAGGACAGGGCAGCTGAAACACCAGCTTGATTGGCATAGCACAGCAGCGACCAGTATACGCAGTAACACAACTTGCAGGCCTTCTGCAGCAACGTCAGGTGGTCCAGCTATCAGCTGTGACTTTACGTCAACAGCATCTGCTGCTACGAAAGCAAGCAATTTCACGACAGGAGGAACAGCAGCTGCAGTTCCTGCAGCTGCAACAGAGACAGCGCATCTGAGCAGTGCAACAGCAGCAAACCATCAGGGCTTAGCTGCATCAGCATCAGCAGCACTGCCGCAACGGGCTCCTCCACCCTCATCTGGAGCCATGCTCGTTACAACGGACAACAATCAGCAGCTGATACCCACTGACCAAACTGCCAGTCTGGCAGCAGTATCAGCAGCACTTGCAGGAGGCTTAGCAACCTCAGCTGCACCCCCCGCAGCAACCCTTATCGCTGCAGGAACACAAAACCCCTCGGCCAGTGGCAACACTGCATTAGATGCGTTGATGTTGTCCGGAACTTTGGCGAACTACAGCAACCTTACTTCCACTGCTGCGCTGAGCAGCTTGTTGACAGATATGACAGCAGCACAGCTTGCAGGACTGTCACAGGGTAATGCAGCGGGGCTTAGCAACGTTGGGTTTGGGGCGTTGGGTCAGGGTGCAGCAGGAGCGGGAGTTGCTGGAGATGATGATGCAGATGGCAAGCAGGGACAGTCTGGCAACAAGCAGCTCAGCTCTCGTTACAGGTACAGGCCTGCATACAATTGTGCTTCTTTAAGGCTGGCTTATGCAGTGCTTCAACCTGCTGCACCAGAATGGGACCAGCCACAGAAGGCAAGGGGTGCTATAAAGCGAGGACCCTCCTCTTTAGCACCCCTTGCAGAAGGCAACCAGAGCATGCAGATGTGCTGCAGGATATATGTATGCCGCCAGCCCGGTAGTCATGTGAAGCAGGAGGGAAAGGCAGCGGTATAGTGCCATTGGGAGCTTAGTTGCATGGCCCGGCTGATGATGTTATTGGTGGTACTTGACTTACACGTTTCTTGAGCTACATGTTCACAACTATGTGGCAACTCTTTGCTTGTGAACGCAGGGGTGTTTGTTGGAACAAGAAGAACAAGCGATGGCAGGCCGCCATCAACAGCGGAGGCAAATACATCTACCTGGGCAGCTTTACAAGTGAAGATGATGCAGCGAAACAATTTGACAGAGCAGCTATCAAAATCAGGGGGAAGAAGGCTAAACTCAACTTTGCATTTGCAGGTGTGTATGGGCCAGCGGCAGTTGGTTGGTCCGTTCTCAAAGAGTCACGTGTAGCTGCATTGCTTGCCGGCGCTTCGACCGTTGACCAAGCAGTTTGGATCTTCAGCTGGCTGAAATTGGTGTTGTTGCTTGGTGTGTCTTGGTTTCTTTAAAAGGTGGTGCTCTTCCCTGGGTTTATGCAGGCAGCTACAGCATGGGATAGCCCCTGCAGCTCATCAGTTTCTTATGAGATAGAAGTGTAGCATACATTCATGCCCGCAGTTGTTAGCTGAGCTGCAACAAACAAATGCCGTATATGTAAGGCGTCAGCTACTTGAAGCAGCAGACTATTTGGCAGCGGCTCTCCTGCCCAGGCCCTCGTTTCTCATTCGGTGTCGCCCTCGGGACAGCTTCTGTGTCCGTAACATATGGCGACCATCGTAACTCCCGCTTTGTGTGGTTTGCAGATTACGTGGATGCTGAAGGTAATCTGCTAGAAGATGTTGTGCTCCCAACCGGCACGTCTGGTAAAGACGAGCGCCCTGGCGCGACTGCCCGCGCCAGTCACGGCGGCAGGCTCGGGTACGGTGGGGACGGCACGCCCTTGTACTTCGAATCCGCTCCTGCTGGCGTGGATATAGCAAGTACTGCGCTACTGCAAGCTGCAAACGGCGCTGGCTGGACCGTGGAGTCGGGTTTAGTGGGTGTACCCGCGCGCACCGCCAAGGGCGTAGCAGTGCTGAACATGAACGACGTGCGCGCGATGGTGCCCAAGGGTTGCACGGTAGAGTGCATGTTGCCAGGCGTAGACGGGTGTATGTTTGGGGCTGTTTACAAGAATGAGACTACAGGCCAGCGAGGGTGTGGGCTTTATACAGGGTATAAATTCTACCCATTCGGGGGCTGTCAGAACGAGCAGGATCTGCAGCAGTTGCTGGTCAAAAGCATGGAAATGCTGCAAGATGATAGGCAAATCAGGGTCGCAGGACCAACAGTAGCAGCAGCAGCAGCTCCCGGTGTGCCTGCAGCTCCCAGAGCAGAGAACCCAGAGAGCAACTCTCATGAATCCCTTATGGCAGCTTTAGGCCTGAGCGGTTTAGCCAAACCTGGGGTTGTAGCAGGTGCTAGTAATGTGGCTGCTGGTTTGTTCAACCCTATGAATGCCGCTGCTGTTGCCGGTGATGGCAGCAGCAGGGTGGTGGGACTTGGTATGGGTGACCTGGCAAAGTACAACCTGGCGGAAGCGAAGGAGTTGGCCCGCAAAGCAGCCGAGCAGCAGGGTGTCACAGTGACAATGTCATATCCACCGTTGACTGTTAGTCTTCCTATCGAAGGGCAGCAGCAGCAGCAGGCGACTGAAGCTGCCGACTTGCAGCATGCACTGCTTCAGGTCTTGCAGCAGAGTGATGCCAAACAGCAACAGCAGCAGCAGGAGCCAGCAGGGGATAACATGCTGGCCAAGCTCGGCAACATCGATATGGCAACACTGCAGCTACTGATCAAGCAGCCACAGCAGCCGTCCATTGTCTTTCAGCAGCTGGCAGAACAGCAGCAGCAGCAGCTGGTGGTTAGCAGCAATGCTGCGACTGGGAACTCGGGGGCCGTCACCATGGAGGAATTGCTGGCAGGTATTGGCGCCAGGCCCGCTGCTGCTGCCGCCGCTCCAGCAGCAGCACCTGCAGCACCAGCTTCTGTTGCCCTTGCTGCTAGCACAGCACCATCCTGGTCCAGTTTGGTTGGCATGTCAGCCCAAGCAACACCAGCAGCAGCAGACAACGGCGGCAGCAGCAATCTGCAAGATCCCAATGCTGCTGCGGAAGGACCTGCTGCCAAGCGTAGGCGGCTATCGGACCCGGGGGCAGCACCCGCAGCAGCAGGCCAAGCATCAGCAATGGCTGACACACCTGATGGGAGTCAGCGTGCAGATGTGCCTGCAGCTGGTGTAACAGCTGGACTGCAAGCAGCTATGCAGCAGATAGTCGCATTGCAGCCAGCTACAAGTTGACCAGTAATTGTGACATTGGACCTGCCAGCTTACTAGTGTAAAAGTGACTGAGCCAATGCAACAGAGGTGTTTTGGCTTGTAATGGCAAGGCCAGCATGACTCTCATTGTGTCAATGCATGACAACTGACTGATTGTATATTTGTGCACAGCGCCCTGTGTGGCCGTCGATGTTTCATTTGCAGATGTTAACAGCTCCGTGTGAGATCTAATTCTTATGAGATCTGACCGTCGTGAATGTGACATTCACTGCATTTTTGCCTTCATTGTGGGGCTGTTGACAACCAGCAGCCGAACCATCTGCAGCATATGCTAAAATACCATATGCATTCTAGTACTGCAATTGTGTTGGATGGTTTATGTTTTCTGCAGAAGCAGTTCAGCACGTAGTGGGCTGATCGGGAGCACAGCCTGCGTCCGACGCTGATTGACCTGCTACTGCCTTGTTCGACGGCCAGGGATGGTTAGTAAAGTTTAGCTCATGCAACATAGAGTGCCAAGCATATGCTGTATACTAAATGCAACGGATGGTCTGTGCAGAGGTTCCCATTCGCTTATAAGATAATTATCACTTGTTTGAAACCTTCTGTAACTCCAGATACAGTGCCATGCCTCGACATTGCAGCCATGACAGTCTCAAAGCTGCGAGAGTGGCAGTGTGCATTGCCAGTAGCTGCTGTTGCAATTCTACAAAGGTTGCGGTAAGTGGAAAAAACACTGACATCAGCAGATCCCCAGCAGATACCGCTGCCAGCCATTTTCTAGATAGATAAATAAGTAGATCTAGCCTAAGATTCTTGGGCTGCTGTCAATGAGTCATGTGAACGAGCTCTGGATCTACGTCTCTGTTTGTGGCTGAGCTATCAGCGGCCATCACCTATCATCCCTTGGAGGGATTTTACGTCACTGTATGAGTCGTCACCATTCGTCACAGTATGATGCTGTGGCTTCCCGCGGTGACGGCAGGCGACTTGACGTGCGGGCAGCTGGTGGCTGCCTGGGCTGCAGGAGTGGACAATAGTTCGCAGTAGTGGGCCACAACTGCTGATGCCAACAGGAGCTGTTGCTTCAGCTCAACAGGCTTTCATTAACCCTATCATGTTGTCACCCTCATCACCGCGCTGCTGAACTTGCTTGTTGGGCTTGGTTATCAACAAGACACTGCTTTCATCATGCGCATTAAAGCTGGCACTACTTGCTGCATCTTCCTGTAAACTGCTTTACTAAAGGCATAATCCCAGCACCTGTGAACCTGCCTAAGCTCCCCCTTGCTGCTGTTATCTCATCAAACGCTGCCACACTATCTCCTAGAACAACCCGTGGCCAGCCCTCCGGCCAACTACCATACGGAGGAATGCCGCTGCCAGCAGTGCTGCTGCTATCCCCATCACCAGCTGATGCTGTGGCACCTGCAGCACTGCTATCTGTACTGCAAAACCGCTGCCCCTGCTGCACCGCTTCTCGCCGTCGCTGCTGCTGCTCTGCTTGCCTGAGCAACTCCTCTATCTGTGGCGGCTGCTTTACGTCCGGCAGAGGTATCCTTGCACTCTGCTGCTCGCTAAACCCTAGACCCTGATCCCGCAACTGATCTGTACTGCCGGGTGCTGATCTGGCAGATCCCATGTACTGCCTCCGGAGGTTTACTTGCTCCCTATCCCCAATCGCTGCTATAACGTGTTGTACCCGAGCCATGGCAAAAGGTACAGGCTCATGGGAGTGATCCCCGAAGACGACGGGAGTTGAATGGTCACCCGTTACACAGATCGCGTAACGCTGGATGGGACCTGCTGAGGGTTGCTGCTGCTGCTGCTGCTGTTCTGCATCATGAAGGCGGATCAGCAGATGGCCGATCATGCGGTCAATCACTTCCAGGAACTTGACCTGCAGGCAAAGGCAGAAACACCAATGGAAAAAGTGCAGCAGTCATGAACGTGGGCTCGAGGCCTGCCAGATGGCTTGCCAGATGGCTTGCAGCTGGGCAAGTACTGATGCTGTGATCCCTGTACAAGCACTACACTGGGCCAGCTGCGACCAAGAGCCACTAGTTCCTGCAGCCCCACTTACTACTGCTTCAAGGCTATGTGTGCAGTGCCCTGATGAGGTTCATGATATGTGACCGAGTGCGTTTCACATCATATGTGACAAGCACATGCTGACGTTGACTGTTGGTGCCACATTCACAGCAAGCTTAGAGTGCTTATATAATCGGGGAGACTTATCCACAGCAGGTTACAGCGCTTTGTGAAACACCAGTATGTCAACCATCAGCACAAGTAAATGCTGCAAGCATACCTTCATAGCCAGCATTCTGTCATGGCCCGTGTCATCTACTGCTTTCACATGCACCAGGCAAAAGTCAAAGCCCCCATTGACTAAGGCATCAGCTGCTACTGCTGCCTTGCTGGCAAAGTGACTGTCATAGCTTCCTGTTGCTCCTGGAGCGTCAAGGCTCACAATGTCGAATGACATGCCCAGACCTACAAGTGCACAACAAGGGGGAGTTGGTCTTTCCTTTTGGCCTAACACAAAGTCAATTCAGTGACAGCGAAGTGTAGTAAGGCATTCATGGCTGCAGCTGACCACAGCAAGAATGCCCTCATGACGGTGACTACACTCTGAAGGAGGCGGTTGGTAATGCCCCACTCAAGCATTCCAGGAAACTCCTATGTTATGCTGCAGCAAACCCCATCAGTGATGTGATATCAAGTTGTGCAATTGAGGCTGCAGCTCAAGACGGCAGGAGGGCTTCTAAAACACAAGACACTGCATGAATGAATGAATGAATGAATGAACGAATGGATGAATGAATGACCTAAGCATGGGGTGTCACACTTACACCTGCGTACGTCGCGGGAGGGATGTATGTGTGGACGTCATATACGCCTCCACACAACTTGCAGCAAGACACTGCATGACACTGTACTGCTACAGCAAGAGGCTGGCTTGCACTAGATGATGCAAATAGGCTACATCGGCTAACACCACACCTCAGGTTGTTTCCTGCTATGAAAGGTATGGACTTGATGGAGGCTGAATCAATTTCTGGGTCCTGGATACCGCATGTAGGTACCACACCCATGCATGACACTGCAGCTATTGCCAGCGCATCTGACCTGTTGCATTATTGCTTCGGCTAACGGGTGGCTGCTGTGATAGTTGCTGTCATAGCATAAACCAATCACACCAGAGCAGCAACTGTATGACAAGATGTATACATCCATACACTCAGGGCAAAAGCCCTATTGTTACGCGCCCCATCAATTGTCACCAACGCTCATGTTACCACTCACGACTAGAAAGTGACACCAGTCCCGTTACTCAGTCATATTCACATCTAAATACTACGCCTAACCCAAACCCCAGGTGGTTACCTGCTATGATCCTTGTGGGTGCAATCAAGCACGCTTTCATCCCATGTAGTTTCTCAAAGCTGTCTACATTGATTCTGCTTCCACACCCACGTAGCAACACGATGTTAGCTGCATTCTTGCCCTCTGCTATTCGTTGGTGGTTCACTGGGTGCTCCTCTAGGATCTTCATCATCTCTTGGGATAGCTCATTCACTACTGCAGCAGTATGCTTGGCCTGCATTAAGCAGTATGACAACAACAGCACGCAAGTCAGCAGCTGTAGTTGCTGGGTTTGTTGACTTTTGTTGCTCTTTGCTGTTGGTTGATGTGGTATTGCTCAAGAATCTTCATCATTTCCTGGGATAAGCCATTCACTACTGCAGCAGTGTGCTGCACCTGCAGGCTAACAGCACAGTGGTAGCAGTAGCTTACTGCGCGCAGAACGAGTTTACTTCCCTTTTACTTCCCATTTCGACTCTGGGTAGCAAGTCTGTCACAAGCTGTTTGGAGACCAGCGATAGCCTCACAGATGCAAGCAGGGTATATGACTCAGTGAATGCAACAGGCCTAGGGACCAAGGCCCACCTCAAGCCAGTGCCGAAGCAGGGCAGTACCATCTGAGACAGTGAGAGTATCCACATGTGACTTTGTCGCTCTGTATGCGAACAGAGACCCAACTTGCAAATGCACGCCTGCCTTTGGTGAATTATTTAATGCTTTGCTTTCGACATTGAGAGGTTGTGTTTCAAGGGGAGAGTGCGTCTGTGAGGCCTGGGTC
>NSMO01000242.1:17116-36624 GCA_002588565.1 Coelastrella sp. UTEX B 3026
AGGATCTTCATCATCTCTTGGGATAGCTCATTCACTACTGCAGCAGTATGCTTGGCCTGCATTAAGCAGTATGACAATGACAGCACGCAAGTCAGCAGCTGCAGTTGCTGGGTTTGTTGACTTTTGTTGCTCTTTGCTGTTGGTTGATGTGGTATTGCTCAAGAAATCTCATCATTTCCTGGGATGGGCCATTCACCACTGCAGCAGTGTGCTTCGACTGCAGGCAAACAGCACAGTGGTAGCAGTAGCTTACTGCTTGCAGAACGATTTTACTTCCCTTTTACTTCCCATTTCGACATCCTACCCAGCAAGTCTGTCACAAGCTGTTTGGAGACCAGCGATAGCCTCACAGATGCAAGCAGGGTATATGACTCGGTGAATGCAACAGGCCAAGGGACCAAGGCCCACCTCAGGCCAGTGCTGAAGCAGGGCAGTACCATCTAAGACAGTGAGAGTATCTACATGTAACTTTGTCGCTCTGTATTCGTACAGAGACCCAACTTGCAAATGCACGCCTGCCTTTAGTGAATTATTTAATGCTTTGCTTTCGACATTGAGAGGTTGTGTTTCAAGGGGAGAGTGCGTCTGTGAGGCCTGGGTCCCTGAAAACCACTCCACAACGATGCTCAATAGCAAAGCCACAATCTGTGTCACATCAGAATATTTTACTCTGACAGTCAAGCCAGAACGCACAACGCGATTGATGTAAGAATCAGAGACGCATAAAAACCAAACCCAGGTTGCAAGTGGGACACCTCTGGCGAGTCGTGATGATCAGTAGCAGAATTGTGTCACAATAGAATATACTGTGACAGTCAAGTCAGAACCCACAACACAACTGATGCATGAATCAGACGTGAAAACCAGATCAGGTCAACCTGGCAACGTTGCAACTGGGTGTTTACCTCTGCCGACTCGTCTAATGCTTCTGCTTTCAACAGAGGTAAGTTGTCTTTCAACGGGTCTGTCCCTGAAATCGCATCTGTGAGGCCTGGACCCCTGACAACTACTCCACAGCGATGCTCGGTAGCATACTTTACTGAGACTTGGTGCTGGGGAAATGAGGGGAGCTTGAGTCCTGGACAGCACACAAAGTTGCCCACAAACACAGGTCACTGGTCTTGGCAGCCACCTTGACAGCTTAAGTTGCAAGTATTTGATGCAGCGGGAATGAGGGGTTTGGGGTTCTGACCTTAGAGCTTGTCCTTAAACCCTGAACCCTAAACCCTAAGGCTTGAGACCTGTAGCCAGGACAGTCAGGTCAGGTAGGGCACACATGTCAGCAGCAGTTGGGCTGTGTTCACAAGGAACAGTGCCTGACTGACTTCAACTTGCATGCTTGTGGCATGTTGCAAGTAAACAGACGGGAACAGCAACGGGCTGGTGAACGCCACTCAGTATATATATAAGCTACCCACCAGCCATAGCACTGTGGCCATCGGCCCCGCGCCCCGTTTCAGAGGCGGAAACAACAGCACGCAAAGCAGTGATTCTATCACCGCCATACTTGCAGCAGTGCCACTCAGTGACACATCAGTGGCAGTAAGCTGGAGTTAGCAGAAGCATACATGAAAGTACAAGCAGAACAGCTGCTGTACAGCTGAGAAGGCTGCAGGACAAGCGCTGCCTGCAACCAGAGTCAACAACCTTACACTCAAGCCCCGCATCGGACCCACCATCTAGTGCATCACATAGAATAGGCCCCAGGTGTTCAAACTGTCTGTCGGCTCGCCGCTTCTCAACGATGCCAGTTTCTGGGTTGTATGTTGCAAAGTTTGACTTGAAGGCGATGTCACCTGGAGCCATTGGCAGACCAGCGCCCATGCTTTCAAAGGCCCCGCGGCCACGGTAGTATCTGCAACATGTGGCAGATACAGTGGCGCTGAACGCTTGCAGGAATGACCGCTCGGCTGTGAGATAGGGTTCGCTGCGTGAATCCCAAATGTTATACCAAGTTGACTGCTGTCAGGCGATTCCAGTGCTAACGCCTACTAGTAAAGGGGCATGGGGCAGCGGCGTACACCTGCTGCATGGTCACATGCACATGCAGGCTGGTCTGTGGCAGCGCAGAAGCCCTGAGCGCTGCTCACTCACTTTCGTGGGTCGTATCCCAATATGTTCATGTGCGAGGTGTCGCTCCCGCAAGCCAACCCGGGCTCCACGGCATCAACCAGGCCGTTGAAGCCAGCAGCTGCAGGCAAAAGCACAAGGCGGTTGAGACAGGACAGCTACTGCCTGGGCTGCAGGAGGAGCCTTGCAACTATGCGTCGATACCAACAAGCTGGCACTGCAGTTGCCGTTTAGGCGAAGGTTTGGGCTCTGCAGCTCGACAGCGGCAATGGGATGAAAAAGTCCTTTTGGACCTTGATGGTGCAGGAAGTGTGCCCCACTCTTGGGCAAAGGTGCTCACCTGCTATGCAGTCCATGTTGGGTACATGTGCAACTTGAAGTGGCGTCCTATCTCTGAATGCTGGTATGGTGACATCGCCTACGCCATCTATGAGCACGAAGACCACCTTGTCAGGTACAGATGCCTGTTCTGGTGCACCCATGCCTCCGCGGGATGTGGGCTTGCTTCGGTGCCCCTCTATGCAAGTCTTCACATACAGTAGTACATTTGCGCTGAGGTTGTCAGTGGCTCAGAGATCAGCAGGCGCATTCAATGCACTGCCATCAGGTACTGTACTGGTTTGGCTAGATCCCAGAGTGTGCCCTCTGCGAAGCCAGCTGATAGCACTCATACATGAAACGTCGGTATGACATGTTGTAAGGGCGATAAAGGTTGCGTTCGCTTCAAAGGTCCAGAAGCTTGACAGCCGATGCAAGTCCGAACGCCTGGTTGGGGCTGGCACCTGAGTGCCCGCAGCATATTATGTGTTACACAGTTGGACCAAACGTTTGTACTTACAAGCTGTAGCGTGGAACATGCTAAGGTGCAAAAGCTGTCCTCAGGATTTGTACTGCAACTGGCTCCTGCAGTTGCTTTCTAGCGTTCAGTCCTTGCTTTAGATTTCTCCCTAAAAGCAGTTTATTATGTCAATACACAACCCAAGCACTGCATATGACTTTACAGCAGCCTTAACGAACCTTTCAGACAAGATCCAGGAGCTCAGCAACATCAAACAGCAGCAGCAAGGAGCTCCAGGCCTAATCAACCAAGGGCTGCGTGCCTGGCGGAGGAACAAGTCAAGTCTGTTGTGCATTTTCACCATGTACTCAATATCCACAGCAGTCGTGCTGGAAGCCATGTTTTCGGCAAACAGGCTGAAGGCGAGTAACGCAGCAGGGTCAGCAGCAGCCATTTTTCCTAGTTGCTGATATCACAGTGGTTGACAGCAGGATAAATGGCTAAGGCTGAACAATGACACCGCCCTGCATGCATGTCTGTTGCGTGTTTTGCGGGTTCACCTCCACATATGCTGCTTTCCTGCTTGCAGTCAGATCAGCAATCTGAAGCACACATGCAGCAGCAGCTACAACAGCAGATAGACAGGTGCGCCGCAGCAGTAACGGGGCGTATCCGCTAGGCCTGTTGTAGTCAGCTGCAAGTATTGCTCAACACGCATTAGGACTGTTCCTGACTTGCTCTAGAGCGTCAAGCAGACTGCAGCTACCCTATACCTCATAGGAGTGGCTGGGTGGCAGCAGCAGCAGCAAGGCTAAAGGGCCTTCTCATCAAGCATCACATCGTGCAGCTGCCACCGGGACAGCTAGTGCAACCGGGATGAGCTGCAACTGTTGCTCATCATTTCAGGTGTCATTAGTAACAACCCACTGCAGAGTTGCTCATCCTGGCCTCTCCGCTGCACAGATTGCCGTGTTGGCGAGACCTGGTTCGTAACCTACTGTGCTGCTGTTACCTCTCAGAGCAGTAACTGCAGCATGCAGAATAGCTCGCAAAGCCTGCTGGTCTGCAGCAGTGTGAGATTACAGGTCACACAGCGTCGTCCATCACTACAGGACATGCATGCAACAGTAGAAAATACTGTTGTGTGCGTGACACCAGCCACTCGAGCATGACTCTCAAGTAACCATCACGTTGGTGTGTGCACAACGTTGAACAGGTTGCAGCAACAAGCGCAGCGGCAACAGCATATTCTTGACAGCCTGAGAATAGAAGTGCAGCAGTACAAGGGCAGTTGGTTGGGCAATGGAAAGTTCAAGCAGCAGCTGCTGGACACTCTACAGCAATGGAGATTACGAGAAGTGGAGCAGGAGGTGAGTATAACGTAACTGGCATGAGCAACTGGTGCCGCTGTGGCAAATGCACGCTGGCCCCAAAGTGGCTGCTGACCTTGTGCGTCAAGCTGTGTGCATGTGAATCAAGGTTGCAGAGTTGGCGGACAGCAGGAGACGTTAGAAAGGAGAATGCCATGTAACACGGTTTTGCAACGGCGGGAGCTGCATGTTCGAATGCCATGTTCGTCCTGCAACACTAGGAAGTACAGCTGGATTGCCTGCAGCTACTGCTGCATCTGTAATAGCACTCAGTTGTCTGTTGCTGTTGTCTTTTGCAGGGCCCTGGTTCACCCGAACTGCAAAGAACTAAACAAGCAGATGAGGCTCCACAGGCAGACAAGGAGTTTGGCGTACGGGTGGGCAAGCTCGGGCAAGGCTTCATCATCTGATGACTTTGGAGGGAGAACAGTGGCCGCTAGCATGTGTGGATCACCGACATTGGCCTCACGTGCATGCTATGATATACCTTTGTGTGTAAGAGTAAACGCTCTGTGGGACAAACCATCCGCCTGGCCCAGCGCTCTGGGGGCCTGACCATCCGCCTGGCGCAGCGCTAGTGCTGCTTCAACCAATGAGTCCCGCGTCAGCAATGGTGACGACCCTGGTCGCTGTCAGAAGTCTGTAGCATGTGAAGTTCCACACATTCTCCTTGCATCCTGGTCTGCGACCTTGTCCGGCCTTTGGCAAAGCAAGGGACGTGTGTCACTCTCCAGTGTTGTCAAAAGTCCCCAGGCGGGTTGCAATCGCATTGCAAGTAGTTCCCGTGAGGTTAATCTGGGGTTTGCAGCAGAGTCGAGAGCGTGTCGGGCCCTCAAAACGGTCTGTCGATCTTGTCACGTCTTCAGCCAGCATGCAGGCCCTACGCAGCTTGGTCAGCAACGCAGGCTTGCTGCCTGCTGCTAGGAGGTCAATGACTACAGCTGCACAGATTGCAGCTGATTCTGCAAAGGGCGGAGGCAGCAAAGTTGATACCATTGGTGTTTGGACTGTCGCCCCTCTTGCGGTGCTGTTGTTCGTATATGATGTCTGGATTCATCCTGAAGAGGTCAGTGTGACGGTTCTCTACAGTATTGCGAGCGCGAGCAGCCGCCTGGAGCAGCCTCTGCTTCACAGACAACACCAACAGCAGCAGGCTCCCTGCTGCATTCTCACCTCAGCAATACTCTGTCAAGAGACCTCAGCGAACATGTTTGGGCCTCTTAATACATACGCCATATATTCAGTGTTGCATTCCTGTCACAACATATGCATGTCCTGCAATTGTCAGGTGCACAGCATTGACAGCAGTTGTTGCACTTGCGCAGTGCCAGCAGTTTGAGTTTCTGTGTTTGTGTCATGCAGGAGTTCGAGGGCGAGATCCCTCCTTACCCCTACATGCGCATTCGCACACGTGCTGAACACCCATGGGGTGAGCGTGGCCTGTTTGAGGTGCACCGCTTTGTAGGCGAGAAGCCACAGTAAACCAGTAAAGCAACAGCAGCAGCTGAAGCTGACTCATGAAACAGAACAGCAACAGCAGCAGCTTACGTGGCTTGCTGAAGCTCTGTAGCTTGACGATGCGAACTCAAATTGGGATGCAACAAGGCGGCAGGGAGCGGTGTTCCAATCAGCATCACCAGCAGCAAATGCAATGTACAGTAGTTAGAAGGAGTATGGGTCTCAGTGAGCGTCATGATACAGCAGCTGTTGGCGAGATGCGCGATCTGCCGGGACTTTATCCAGGGGGTGGCCATAGTGGTGCTGTGGGCATGTAAGGTCTTACGGTGACAGGTGCAGCTGTGTAGTACGTCACTCTCAGAGCAGCATAGCAACTCGCCGATCTTTGCAGCATTGGGCCGATGGGCCAATTGTTACGTGCTTGCCTGCGGCACGTGCTGAAGTATTGCGAAGCAGAAGCTGGCTCCCATGGTGCTGCAAGGTGTCTTGGGGGCGGCAGCCATTGTATGCTTGGCTAAGCACTTGACTGCAGATGCATACTTCATCAAGGGTCACTGCTGGTGGTGTAAATTGTTTTATTGGGTCTTGGCAGAATGCATGCTTATGCAGCAGTACTTGCAGCTGCCCTAGCCAGTGGACTCCAGTACGTGGCTCTGACCCCACCATAGGCTTGGCTGGCTGCCTCAGTGGAATCCATGGCTGAATGCTGGGCAACAGCAGCGGCACAAGACAGCAGTGGTTGTGTCTGACTGGGTCCCTTCTATTGGTTTCCTCTGTCCTTCGTGACACGTTTCCACATCCACGTCCACATCACTGGTCAATATGCTACGCCACGCCACCGACGCTGCTGCTCCTGAAGGTACAGGCGGCTCAACTTTGCCAAACCTCACTGGCAGGCTGGGCCCGGTAAAAGCGGTAAAAGCGGCTGCCCACCGGGTGTACACACGGCCCGGGGCCAGCCCCTGTTCAGTGAACATGCACGTGCCGCAGACGCCGGCGGGTCTGAGCATGTATAGTACTACATACTTGTCTGCATCAATGAGAGCGAGATGGTGTGGCGCGCGCTTGGCTTGGACCAACAGCAGTACAACTGTAGTGCAGTGCACTGGCAGCTCGCCAGTCAGACATGCCCGAGCTGTTCTAGGACCCAAACACCTTCAGTAGGTACACTTATAGCTGCACTGAAGACACATTGCTCACGTGTCGTTGCCATTGCAGCGGAACTGGCCTGGCAAACCGTTTACAGGGTAGCCAGGACTGGCTAGGAATCGCCAGTGCTGCAGCAGCTTGCGGTCAGTCGTTCAATCAGTCTTAGTGGCGCCAATATATCTAGCAGTCTATACGTGCGTTTGAAGGCATAAGCTAGGGGTTCCCGCACTACTGGCGCACATGGCGCAGAGCTGATTCGCTAGGACTTCCACCATGGTAAGGCAACAGCTCTCTTGCTGCTTCTAAACTATACATTCTCTTATGTATTCGGAAACTGCAACCAAGAGTAGCGTCATGTGCGACATGGCCAAAGGCATGAGGTCAGCAATAGCTTGCTACTGCTGCGGTGTGCATGCAGGCATCTCGGCAAGCCGCAAGCCTCCTACTCAGGCGACAGGGGGCTAGAGGCTGGTTCGGAGGCTCCAACACGGTCAATGCCGCAAAGCCGCGCTGGTTCAGCAGCGGCCCAGGCCAACAGCAAGGTATTACCAGGCATGGCACCACAGCAGTCCACCAATAGTGAGTTCAGCAATCCAAAATGTTGCTTGGGAGGAGGCCTTGCAGATGCTCAGCCTCAGGGCACGTGTGCTATGAACGCTGGTGTTTAGACCTACAAGCAAGCAGCCAACACAGGCACAGCGATAAGCTATCGGTTCCTGCAATCAACCCAGCCCAACCAAACTCACAAACCCACATGCCGCAGGTTTCGACTTCGAGATCCAAAGCCCTGCTCGTCAGAGAGCCCGCAACTTTCTAGCAGGAGCTATCCCAGCAAGCATTGTCGGCATACTGTGGTATGGATTCACCCATCCAGATGATACACCACTGTTTGCTGGCACATCGCCCCGGCAAGTACCCATCTCGGGGGAGTCAGTTGTCAACTGGTCTGCCACGCACAGTGTACAACCAAAGTGAGTGTAGCTGCGCAAGAGGGCTAGAGCAGAGCAAGCAACTCTGGCTTGTTTAGTGTTCCTTGCATGAATGGGCTGTACTTCTGGACTTGCACACATTTAGAAGTTCTTTGTTTCGGACGGTTTGGAGTGGAATAGACCTGCTATCCACGGAAAGACCCATAGATTTGCTTGCATATGCAGGATTCAACAGGGCAAGCTTACTACACACTTGTAGTAACAATCAACAATGTGGTCTGCTATGTGACTTGCCAATGTGCAACGCTTGCAGTCACTCCAAAACACCAAAAGCCCAAATACCGTATGCAATCTCTGGTAGCCCATTCTGAAACCAGACGTACTAAATTCATTCATGTCCAAGTAGACGAGCAGTTGTCCATTTGTTGCAAATCACCTCAGGTTAGCACACTCCTACGCTTTTAGGTGATGCTTGCCACAACAGCATCCTGCAATCTCACACAAATGAAAAGGAGTACCTTGGTATCTCATAGCCACCACCAGCCATAGCTCTATGGCCATAAGCCCCGCGCCCCATTTCAGAGGTTGAAAGTACCTTGTTGTGGTAATTTGCAGGCATTACTATCAACCGGAGACACAAGATGACGTAGAAGCCATAGTAGCCGACTGTGCCGCCCACAAGCGCCGCCTCAGGGTTTTGGGCAGTGGCTTATCACCAAACGGGGTTGGGTTTAGTGACGAAGGCATGATGAGCATGGCGCTGCTGGACAGAATACTGTGGGTGGACCCAGAATCAATGCAGGTTAGGACTCATGGCCGCCTTGGGAGTTTCTGCAAACACTCATGATTAAGCACTCATGCAAATAGAAAAGGAACCTCTGTAACATGTCACAATTGTTCGGTCAAGCTTGTTAGTTGCCGCAACGCTTGTGGTGGATTGGCGTGCAGCAGGTAGAGCCATCACAGCAGGATAGTCCAGCTGGTTGCGTGTATTGATTATTGATGGAGTTGTATGTACTGCAACAGTGTAATCCCACCTGTGCTGCCATCAACTGCTGTGGTGATTATTGCTGTTTTGCTGCCTGTCCTTGGCGAGGTTGGGCCTGTACATATCATTGACGAATCATATGTACTGCATTACCACGTACCAGCCTCAACACAGCCTGTGGTGCATTCAACTTCAGCATTAGCTACTGCTGTTTTGCTGTAGGCCCATGCTGCAGTTGGTTGCGTGTACTGATTGTTGGGTGTACTGCAAAGAAGTGTATGCACTGCAACAATGCAACATCACCTGTGCTGCCATTCAATTCTAACTTCTGTGTGTTGGCCTTTGTTGTTTGCTGCAGGTCCGTGTTGAGGTAGGTTGCCTGTATCGATGATTGCCTGTATCGATCATTGACTAGATTGTATGTACTGTACAGCGGTGTAACACCACTTGCTGGGCACACCACAGTGCGTGTAAGCTGACTGTTATTGTATTTCCTGCACATCGCCAGTATACTCATCCCTTCTGTGCTGACTTATGCTGTTTGCTGCAGGTCCGTGTTGAGGCTGGTTGCCGTGTGCAGCAGGTTGCCGACCACCTAAAGCCGTACGGCCTCAGCTTGCAGAACTACGCTTCCATTCGTGAACAACAAATAGGAGGATACACACAGGTGAGAGGCTGTAGGACCAAAGCACGCTCCTGCGGTGACACTGCGTGAGTCTGTTCACAGTAAATGCACACATTATATATATAAACTACCCACCAGCCATAGCACTATGGCCATCGGCCCCGCGCCCCATTCCAGAGGCGGAAACAACAGCACCCAAAGCAGTGAATCTATTACTGACATACTTGCATCGAAGGCGCAAACCCCAAGCATCCATTAATTACCGAGTGATGTAAGGGAGCACACATCTCAACTGCTGAGCTGCACACATTGCAAGAATCTTAGATCTTTTGCCCCAGATTCTGCACTAGACTCTGGGGTTGACTTTCAGATAAGACTTTGGTTCTTATTTGTCAATCAGTGCAAGCCGTCTGGCTGTCTGTCAATCAGCATATCTGATGCCTGGCCTGTCAATGTACTCAACAACAGCACTGTTCTGTTGTTTATTTGTTGTTGTGAATTGCAATGGACCCGATTGCACTGATCACATTTGTGCGTATCGGTATGATGAGTAATTGCACCTTACTTGATTGTAATTAAATGAGGTGCAACTGTAATTGCACCTCGTTGATGTAATCGATAAGGTGCATCAATTACATTAATGAGGTGCAATTACAATTGCACCTCAATTAGTAACAAGAATTAGATGAGGTAGGAAGTAATTGAATGGTAAACTGGATTTCATCTGGTCTCATTCTTTGTTGCTTTCAGTCGGCTTGGGCGTATAGAGTGCCATTCTGGTTGTCTAGGTATCCGCTGTAACTGCTCTCAAGAAGCAAACTCAATAAAACAAACAAGAAGACTACCGGTAACTTTGTTGTGTTGGCATTGCTATCTAGCATCACAGCCTGGCTCTGCCGTTTATCACTCATGAACTGCAGCATATGTAATGCCGTAGCTGACTCCCACCTTTGTGGTGTCTGCCTGTTTTTTCTAGGTCAGTGCTCACGGGACAGGCGCTACCATTCCCCCCGTAGACGAGCAGGTCATGGCCATGAAGATTGTAACACCGAAAGGTCAGTTACTGTATGACCCAACTACAATTGATTTACATCTAGTAGATTTATGACTTGACCTAGTGGATCTACCAAACTGTATGCAACTAGACTTGATGTTTCTTGCAAGGGGCCTCTTGAAGTTGCTGAGCACACTACAATCAGCTTGTGTGGTTGGCATTTAATGCACGGGTTTACTAAACGCTCGCTGAAGCTGATTGCAACTGCAACCCTGGCTCAACTGGTTCATCAAGAAATGTGTCACCCCCCCCCCCCCCCCCCCCGATTGAGCCCCAAATTATGCTCTCATGCAGGTGGCGTTGTTGAGTTGACAGCTCAAGATGATCCTGAGTTGTTCAAGATGGCGCGAGTTGGACTTGGGTGTCTGGGTGTTGTAACGGAGCTCACACTGCAAGCAGTGCCAGCGCAGAAACTCAAAGAAAAGACATTCGTGGCTTCTGCTAAAGAGGTAAAGAGGTAGTCTGCTAAAAAGTGTTTGTGGTCATTTCTGCAGTATTGTGACGTGGTGCAGTGTTTAGATGTGCATTTTGGAGCGCCACACGTGACTGGGTGCCTGTTTCACTGGTACCGGAAGGCACTCTACTGGCTTTGCCTCTGTGGCGTTTCCAATGGTGAAAAATCAAAACATGATGATGATGACGACTCCATCATCATGTTAAATCAAACGTTATGCTGATGTGAAATTGGTGGTGCCACCCATCGAACTTGGTGAGATTATTGTTTCAGACGGTTGAAGTGTTCGCATGTGACTTGCTTTCCTCAAAGGCAAGACACATTTCTAGTGCTTGTGTGTCGTACCAGCTGTCCTCTATGATGTTGGTGGTCGCCCCTCATGGTTGCTGGGTAAAATCCTGGGTCAATAAGGCCTTTGTAGTAAAGTGCCCAGTGTGGCAACAGTGCATGTGTGATGCTTTGGACGCGGTCTTTGTTACAAGTAAACCCATACAGACTGCCAACCGAACCTGCTGCCCCACAGCTTGAACGTGCTGCTGCTGCTGCTGCCACTGCCAACCCCAGGTTGCTAGGAATGACTCCACATGGCTGCGCAACTCCAAACCACATATCACGCATGTAGCTACCGTACACAGACTCAGTTGTAGTGGTGCAACTGATCTGACAGAAAGTCATTGGCATTAATGTCATGCTGCTGACACCACCACTGCTGCTGCTGCTGCTGCTGCTGCTGCTCATTGCAGGTTGCTAGGAACCATACCAGCTGGCTACGCAACAACAAACACATGCGTTACATGTGGCTGCCTTACACAGACTCAGTCGTGGTTGTGCAAGTAAACCCAGACGGACCGCCAGCGAAACCTGCTGCGCCACAGCATAGCCCCCTGGCTGTGACTGGCAGCAGCAGCAGCAGCAGCAGTGGCAGCAGCATGAGTGCATATGGGGATATCGTACAGGAGGACTCTGTTAGTGATGAGTGAGTATATGGGTTCCCAGGTTTTGCTTGTACTTTTCAACTACCGGGTCTACTAAATTGCAAACACTTCTTGCCAACATCCCGTTGACTCTTAGAAAATAACAACGGTAGTGTTGGAATATCCATCGTGTTAATATCGACCATAATTGCAGCACTTACCTATAATAATCCATTGCCACGCTGGACATTTTGGTACAGATGTCAGTTGATCTAGCTGTTGCCAGAAAAATTGCCCATGTGTGACACCAGCTGCAGCCATGATGGTGTTTGCCGGTGAAAATTTTAGCCTAATTGTGTACAATTTGTATATGCCTGTGTGTCAAAGTATTGCTGTGCATGGACAGTTGGTGATTAACTCGCCAACTAATGCCGAGTTAGCCACAGCAATCACACTGTCCGAAGGATACTGCCGTTAGAGAGCATGTTTCGTATGCAACCTATTGCGTGGTTTGCTCATCTTGAAAGCTGGCATCAGAAGGGCTAACAGCGTTTGAGCGGTGTGATGCATTACTAAAGCTACACCTCATGGTTCCTTGTTCTCTGCTGCTGCTGCTGCTGCTGCTGCTGCTGCTTTGTGCAGGGAGATGACTCGTCGCTTGCAGCCCATGCGTGAATTGCTGGTCAAGAAAGCTGGCATCTCTCTGGATCAAATAGATGGCCTAACAGCGTTTGAGTTGCGTGATGCATTACTGGTGTTGGACCCCCTGGATAAACAATGGGTGG
Source organism: Coelastrella sp. UTEX B 3026 (assembly GCA_002588565.1). Taxonomy (NCBI): domain Eukaryota; kingdom Viridiplantae; phylum Chlorophyta; class Chlorophyceae; order Sphaeropleales; family Scenedesmaceae; genus Coelastrella; species Coelastrella sp. UTEX B 3026. Next base: position 29,691 of record NSMO01000242.1, read on the forward strand.
CGCAGGTCAACCAGGCAGAGGCGGAATTCTGGAAACGGTACGTTATCTTCAATGGATACCTATGTTAGATAAATAACAAAGTATGATAATAGTAGTCTAGATATTTAAACAACATATATGTTGTGTATTCTGGGGTGAGAGAGGTATCAGTGGGCACTTCACCATCCAACGTGCATATGTATGGGACAATGTTTGGTGGTTGCCGCAGGTTGCTGGTGTTTACAGCATTTGCAATATCCGAATTTGAGAGAAAGAAGTTACAGTGTATACCTCACCATCTAGAATGGTACTCTCCACACCCAATAGGAAACCGATTGCAACCAACAAAGGATAAGACCAGACTCTGGTGTTTTAGATTCGGAAACTATGTCAAGCACTCGCTCTCTGTTTTCGCTTTTATGTCCGGCTTATGCAGCCGGTTACGCACACTTAAAAAGTATGTAACTTATGGTAGCAGTATAATTGCTATGTACCCAGCCTTGATCAGCTGAGAGACACCAGGTTTTTCCAGTCTTTGCATGGGCCTGATCGCACATTCCTGTCTGATTGCGCCTTGAGTTGCTGATTGCCGGATGATGACCGAAGAGGTTGAAACTGGCAGCCAATGTAATTTATTGAGCATGCAGACAAAAAATGTGAGTTATTGACAGAAATTGATCTCAGCTCTGCGAAAGCATAACAGCATAACAGCACTGACTGAGCTGCGTCATACAATCCCGTGAACAAACAGTGGGTGGTTGAAAGTGACCAGTTCGAGGCACAGTTTTGGCAACGGTATGTAATGTTATGTTCATGTCTCTCTTTCTCTGTTCCATCCCTCCCATGTTTTCACGCCAAGAATTCCATGCTAGTTTGGTTGATTGGGGGAAAGAGAACCTTTTACAATGTGCTCTTTCACTTGTTTACCAAGCAAGATGGGCGCAAACCAATCAAATCGTGTTGTATGCTTGAGTTCCCATCCATGTGCCGCTGCTGCATTTGCTGCTGCTGGGGTATCTGTCTGATTGAATCCAAGCGCGATCAATTGTTCTCTGCACTCAAGATGAGTCCTGACTGATGCGAGGCGGGCAATCCGTATCTATATCGCTGCACAGACCAAGCTTTGACTCTTTATGGGGTACTGCTTGAAACCTTGTGCTGGATGGTTGCTATTGCTGCTGCCTGCAGATCAGCGGGTACTCGCATTGGCTATGCTGACCAGGTTCTGGGCTTTGATTGCACTGGCCAACATTGGGTGCTGGGTCAGAAACCTGTCATTACCTGCTTGCTGCTGCTGCTGCTGCCTGCAGATCAGCGGGTACTCGCATTGGCTATGCTGACCAGATACTGGGCTTTGATTGCACTGGCCAACATTGGGTGCTGGGTTTCAGAAACCTGTCATCACCTGCTTGCTGCTGCTGCTGCCGCCTGCAGATCAGCGGGTACTCGCAACGGCAATGCTGACCACACCCTAGGCTTTTGGTTGCGATGGCCAACATTGGGTGCTGGGTCAGAAACCTGTCATTACCTGCTTGCTGTTGCTGCTGCCTGCAGATCAGCGGGTACTCGCATTGGCTATGCCGACCAGATCTTGGGCTTTGATTGTGGAGGGCAGCAATGGGTGCTTGAGGTGGCTTTCCCTGTGGGGAGCTATAACCAAGTCACAAGCCGGTGGAGAAGCAAACACACGTAAGCTGTCGCATTCTTTCAATTCACCAGTACCAATAATCTTTGGCTTTGAAATTCTTCCAGAACTAGCCAGCGAGCCAGCGTGTGGCTCATGTGGATATTCAGTTGTTTCGTTGATTTGTGTTTCATGGTACATGACCATGCTTGTGGGGCTGGCTGATTGTTGTCTGTAGAGGTAGCTATACCAGGCACGGTGTTGAATTATTCAACTGTGCAAGGACATGACTTCTGAATTCTATGAAATATTGAATCTTATCTTGAGGCTGTGTGTAGCTGTGCCCTATCACTATGAAAGAGATGACGTCCCGCCTGCCGCAAGCCACACCCTGCAATTCAAATAGTGGTGCTGCTACGGCTGCTTTCACCTCTGCACAGATTGCTATGATACATATCATCTCTGGGAGTCGTTCATATTCATTATCTGTCTTGTTGATATCGAACATAATGCTTGTGTGATCTTACGGATCGATGATCGCAGGGATATATCCTACATGAAGGATCTACTCCGAGAGATTGAGTCAGCAAACATTCCCGCCCATTCACCGATCGAGCAGCGGTGGACCAGCAGCAGCAGCAGCCCCATGAGCCCAGCAGCAGCAGGGGCAGGCAACCCAGCTGCCCTGCCGGCTGACACAGTGCATAGCTGGGTGGGCATTATAATGTATCTGCCTTCAGAGGACCAACAACAACGAGAAGCAATTACCAGCAGGTGAATGGTTGATATGTTTGATGTTGTTCACTGAGATGAAACAACGTGTTTTTGTGACCTGTTGTGTGAATGTGGCATCGAGCATATGATACAGGTTGAAAACAGCATTTACTGACGCTTGTATTGTTTGTAAGGTACAAACAGATATAGCAGCTGCGCCACTAGTCTTGCGCAAGGGGCTCGTCCAATGTTGGAAACGGTTTCAAGTGCTGGTGACTGTAATTATGTTCTGTAATTGCAGATTTAGGCAGTACGCTGGCTTAGTTCAAGACAAGCTGATGCCGAAATACAATGCATGCTGGCACTGGGCGAAAATTGAAGTACCAGACGACCCTCAACGGTTAGCAGCCATGAAAGCAGCCCTAGCAGAAAGGTTCCCGGTCGAGAGGTTCAATGCATACAGGGCACAGCTAGACCCGGATAACATATTGGGCAATAAACTGTTGGATACGTTGCTGGGAGTGCCGAAGTAGCGTGTCTGAGGCCGTGGGTCGGTCTGCTGAGATATTTTGCGGTGGTTGTGGAATCGACGTGGCCGTGGTTCAGCTGGGCAGCAAGTGTGACACTCGCTTGCGGGGCTTTGCGCGTTGGGCCGTGTATGTTTACTGCTGTACTCAGTGGACGTTGCCTCTTGGATGATCGCAAGTAGTCGACCTTCTTTTGTGTACTGCATCATCGACCTGGCTGGCCTCTTCAGTGCTTGAAAGTCCCTCGGTCAAAACGTAAAGCAGTTGCTGAACTATTACATTTGCCCTGACGTAAACAGCCGTCCAACTCCTGCCTTTCAGGTGGCTGGCCAAACCACGAAGTGTCACCCTTCGATGCCTGGGCCTGAGAGGACCGCAATGTCTCCTCCGGCGTGTGGCTGCGGCTTCTGCGGGCAGCTCAGCAACAGGTACAATATATTTGTCTGCCGGGCGTGCGCAGCTGCTCGCAGTAAACGCTAGACATGAGACAAGCAGTACACGTGTCTGCTTTATGAAGCCACTAAGCTCAAACACCCAAACAGCACCTCCATCCGCGAAATCCGCCATGTACCATGATCAAGCGTTATTCAACTTACCAGCAGCTGGCATCCTACGTGCTTCAAGCCAACAGAAATGCTCAGTTTGCCAGGACTCTTGAGCCAGCACATTCTACTCAGCAGTATCGATGTCCTTGCAAAGTGGCCGAGTCCACATACCACGCAAACCAAGCCCAAAACCTCTCTCAACTCGTCATATCTAAAGTCATCGTCAGCTGGCAGTCTTGGTCTTTGTCAACACACTGTCTCGCCTGGTCGACAGTGTCACCAGTCGTTGTATGACACTTTGTACCGAAGTCTGTATTCCCTTGCAGGCGCGTCTGGTATGATAAACTGTACGCCAGAATGATTTCTCGAGGCACCAAACGTTTCAATGAGCTTCTAGACAAACGCAAGAAGTCTCTGCTCAGTACTGTGGCTGCAGACAGCTCTGTGAGAGATGTTCTGGAGATTGGCATTGGCAGCGGTGCAAACTTACCCTACTATGCGGCCACCAGAAAGGTGGGGGCTTGATTGAGGCTTGCTTTGACCGTCAGCATCGGTCAGTCTTGTGCAAGGTATCTTAAAAAGCCTGGTTGGCACTCAGAGCCGGCTGCTACAGAGAGGCAATGAGTGGTTTTGGGTAGCCACCAACTCCTGCTGTTGAGCCTTAATGTGCGCAGCAACCTGCTGACGGGGACTCATAGAGATAAACCTCAAATTTGATGCCTAGTTCCTTATGGCTGTGATGCATCTGCTTGTTTGATGCAGCAAAGTCTGCACAGCGTACAAGAGTCATTCACAGTATGTACCATGTGAAGTGCTACCTCTCCTGCAGACTCATTCAGGACTTGCCATATGTGAGACTGCTTCCCTTGTCGCCTGTCATACACATACTGTGTCACATGACACACTTGCCCACAGCCTTCACACACAGACTTAACTTCAGGGTTGTCACACTGCCCACTGCCGTGGCTGTTGTCTTCTTTTCAGGACTTACGTATCACAGGCGTAGATCCCAACAACCAAATGCTCCCGTACCTGGCCGCTAGTTGTGAGCAGCAAGGCTTCCCCACAGACCAACTTACATTCACACAAGGCATAGCAGAAGCTCTACCGTTGGAAGACGATTCACAAGATGTTGTTATCTCAACACTGGTCAGCAGCAGCGTAAATATCATCGTGAACAAACGAAATCAAGGCTGCATGCTTTGCAGTCTGCACTTCAACTGCCAGCTCGGTTTTGTAAGCACTGTACAGGCCTGAACTGCCAGGACGCCCCGTGCAGGCTACTCGCTCTGATGCAGGATCAGTCAGATCTATGTACCGGCCTGATCCCATAGTGTGTTTCCGCCGTGCATATTCAATAAATATACCATGCCATGCCTATGCAGTACGCAGCCATACCCCTGTGTGCACCTACAGGTGTTGTGTTCTGTAGCTGATCAAAGAGCTGCTCTATCAGAAGTCCGTAGGGTGCTGCGACCAGGTAGGTGACCTACAACCGCTGTATCCCTTATAACATTCAGACTGCCTGTCCACAAAGTATTTGACGCTCTGACGCAGCCCTTTTGAGGGCGAGCTCGCGTAAAGTCAAAACACCACCAAACATTCGCTGTATTGCTTTGTAAAGTGCTTAGAATAGCAGGTTGCAGCACGTCATCTCAGCAGCACTACGTTAGCCTTTGTATCAATCGAACTTCACCCACCCAGAAATCTGTGCCATAGTTTCACCCTTTTGATTGGGACTGTGGTTTGTGTTCAGGGCCCAACAAAATGTGCTGTTACTTCTGCATCTTCAGGTGGATCCTTTTTGTTCATGGAGCATGTGGCTGCACCGCTAGGCAGTTGGCCACGCACCCTGCAGGAGGTGCTGAACCCAGCCTGGAGGTTTGTAGCAGATGGCTGCCAAGTGAATAGGTGGGGCGGGCTGAGACGGCTAGCTATAGATAGAACATGGCACACAGGACTGGCATGTTTTGGGCTTGCATTGTGTGCTCCATGCCACAGCCCGGACAACTTGTAAGTTGCATTGATGCGTGTTGCATGGCATAGCTGCAGGAGTGCATGTGTATTGAGTCAAGTGTGATGGCCTCTTTCAGCTGCTTTGGATGCATTGGCGTGGTTGTTTGTCTGATTCTTGAGCTTGGAAACAGAGTACATACCGCTTGCAGTTTCGTACCAGGCTATGGCTGCTGCTGCTGTTGTTATGCAGAGAGACCTGGTCAAGCATACAGTCAGCAGGGTTTACTAGCTGTAACATTACACACTTCAAAGCTTCAGAAAGTCCGTTGCTGACCATTCTGGCACCATTAATATCTGGTAGAGCGATCAAGTGATGCCGTGTGAGCGCTGGGCGAGGTCTAAGTTGGGACGTGTTGTGTATGAGTCTGACACGATACTGAGTACAAGCGCAAACATGACAATGCATGTGGTGTGACACACTCTAAGTGGTGTGATGCAATCGGCGGCTGGGTTGACTAGTTGCTCTGCTGTATGCGGTAACCAGATGAAACAAACATGTCACGTTATGGAGCAAATGGATGGCATGTGTCGAATCATATCTCTGGCGGCTTGCGTAACGCTGCTGTTGCTGCTTACCGTCCGCTGGCAGCGCACCGTCCGCTGGCAGCGCATCTAGCACAAGATCTAGCACAAGACGCATTCATGAAAAAACATCGGTACGATCCATTCAGTCACAACAATAGGCGAGAGAAGCCTGTGTTTGGGTACCTCATGCTTGATGTACGTACTTGGAAAGTCCGCTCGTCCGGTCCAAGGATTCCGTCGCGCGGCTGATGGGCGTCGCGCAGCTGTTGGTTTAGCTGCTCAAGCAACAAGAAGCCGCACCAGCTATACACACCCGCACAGATAGTAAGCACTTGGTTTGTTGGCCCTCTACAAGTTCACTTGCATAGCACTCAAATCCTGTCGGCAACACTCGTGTTTACATTCCTCGTCGAAGTCCGAGTTGCCCGGCAGCAATTGCAGTCGACTATTGGCGCTGCGCTTTCACACGATTCAGAGTATTAAATCAGCGGCAACAAGGCCATGGGTTCCCTTCGCCAATGTACTAGGCGTCTCCTGCTCGGGTTCTGTTTAGTGCTTGCGGTAGCCATCCACCAGACTACCGCAGAGACCCTCACAGACATTCTCAGGCCTCAACGTACTGCAGCCACAAACGCCAGTATTGCCAGAGCCGCCACACCAACAGGCACCACGACTGCAGCTCCTACGAGACAAGCTGGTGAGCCATGGTCTGAAGTGCCTTGAATTGTTTGCCACCTCCTGCACAGGGTCGACTGCTTCGCTGCTATCACACAGCTTCAAGCTGCGTCTTAGGCAGTTTTGGAGTGTCACATTGATGACAGAATATTGATATTCTAGCGTTGAGAGCTACAATGCCATGCTAATAACGTACTATCTGCTTCAAGCATGTGAAGTTCAGCATGTGAAGATCAGCGTGTTCCTCCAGTCCTTTGCTGATGACGCTGCTTTGCTACTTATGAGTGCCACGCTGGCAGCGTCAGAGCCTGTCAAAACTTTGCCATGAG
>NSMO01000242.1:36634-55813 GCA_002588565.1 Coelastrella sp. UTEX B 3026
AGCACACATCTCAACTGCTGAGCTGCACACATTGCAAGAATCTTAGATCTTTTGCCCCAGATTCTGCACTAGACTCTTGGGTTGACTTTCAGATAAGACTTTGGTTCTATTTGCTATTCAGTGCAAGCCGTCTGGCTATATGTCAGCAACCAGATTCGATGCTTGGCTAATTGATGATAATCTTTGTTTGTCCTTGCACAGCCTTCTGGTGGGAAAAAACAGGACGCTTGAAGTTTGTATCAGTATTGCTCTTCAGCATCCCGGCCTGGCTCTGCTTGTTATCAGTCATGAACCACAGCATTACTTCACTCCCACCTTTGTGGTCTCTGCCTGCTGTCTACCTCATATTGCTAGGTCAGCGCTCACGGGACAGGTGCTGCTATTCCCCCCGTAGATGAGCAGGTTGTGGCCATGAAGATTGTCACACCGAAAGGTCAGTTATAACTTACTGAACAAGGTTATAAACTAGGTTATAAACCTGGTTATGAAGCAGGTTTGATCCTTTGTGTTTCAGCAATGCTTCTCGCAAGGGGTCTCGCAAGGGGCCTCTTAAAAGTGCTCAGCATGTTTCAGCAAGCTTGTGTGGTTAGCACTTGATGAACGGGTTAACTAAACGCTCGCTTGAAACTGATTGCAACTGCAACCCTGGCTCAACTAGTTCATCAAAAAATGTGTCCCCCCCGCCCCCCCGATTGAGCCCCAACGCGTGCGCTCATGCAGGTGGCGTTGTTGAGTTGACAGCTCAAGATGATCCTGAGTTGTTCAAGATGGCGCGAGTTGGACTCGGGTGTCTGGGTGTTGTAACGGAGCTCACACTGCAAGCAGTGCCAGCGCAGAAACTCAAAGAGAAAACATTCGTGGCTTCTGCGAAGGAGGTGTGCTTGTACAAACCATCCAATATCATTATATATCATTGAGTATCGTCTATCATTACATATCATTGTTAATCATGGCTAATTATTACTTATCGTCTCTGCAGTCGCGTGACATTTGGTTGTGTCAGCCAGCGAAATCGGTGGAGAGTATCGGCATGAAGTATCCACATGTCACTTGCCTAGGAAGTTACAAAGCAACAGCCACAATGCTTGTGTGTCCTTTCATAATCAGCAGCAGCAGCAGCGTTACACAAAATTGCAGTAAGAATGCAAAACAGCCAGTGTAAAGCATTCCTGTGTGATGGGGCCATTGACACGACCCAATCATAAAGTGTGGTATCAGCCAGGTGGTCCTGTATCTGCTGTCCTTTGAATGTTGGTGGTTGCTCCTTATGTTTCCTTGGCATCTGTGCGTCAATAGCGCCTCGGTAGTAAGAGTGTTCACTGGCCAGTGGCAACAGTGCATGTGTGATGCTTCAACGCGGCCTCTTGTGTCAAGTAAACCTAGACGGACTGCCAACCGAACCTGTTGCTCCACAGCTTGGCAAACAGAACATGCTGCTGCTGCTGCCGCCAATTGCAGGTTGCTAGGAACCATACCAGCTGGCTACGCAACAACAAACACATGCGCTACATGTGGCTGCCCTACACAGACTCAGTTGTGGTTGTGCAAGTAAACCCAGACGGACCGCCAGCGAAACCTGCTGCACCACAGCATAGCCCCCTGGCTGTGACTGGCAGCAGTAACGGCAGCAGCAGCAGCAGTGGTAGCAGCATGAGTGCATATGGGGATATCGTACAGGAGGACTCTGTTAGCGATGCGTGAGTATATGGGTTCCCAGGTTTTGCTTGTACTTTTCAGCTACCGAGTCTACTAGATTGCAAACACTTCTTGCCAACAGCCCGTTGACTCTTTGAATTTAAAAAGGTTTGATTTTAATATCCGGCGTGTTGATATCGTTCATGATTGCAGCACTTAACTAATAGTATGATAATCCATTGCCACACTGGACAATTTGGTACAGATGTCAGCTGATTTGGCTGTTGCCAGACAGATGGCCCATGTGTGACACCAGCTGCAGCCATGATGCTGTTCTCTGAAATTTTTGGCCTGGTTGTGTGAAATTAATAAATGCCTGTGTGTTAAAGTATTGCTGTGCATGGACAATCGGTTTCTAACGACTCGCCAATCAAACACGGAGTTAGCCACAGCAATCACACTGCCCAACACACTGCCCGAAGGATACTGCCGTTAGAGAGACTGTTTTGTATGCAACCTATTGCGTGATTTGCTCATCTTGAAAGCTGGCATCAGAAAGGCTAACAGCGTTTTGAGCTGCATGATGCATCACTCAAGTTACACCTCATGGTTCCTTGTTCGCTGCTGCTGCTGCTGCTTTCTGCAGGGAGATGACTCGTCGCTTGCAGCCCATGCGTGATTTGCTGATCAAGAAAGCTGGCATCTCTCTGGATCAAATAGAAGGCCTAACAGCCTTTGAACTGCGTGACGCATTACTGGTGTTGGACCCCCTGGACAAGCAATGGGTGGCGCAGGTCAACCAGGCAGAGGCTGAATTCTGGAAACGGTACGTATTGTGTATCTGTGTTGTAGAGAGAGCTCACAGTGGGTTTGGATCCTAGTAGTATAATACATTCTTAGCTGAGAATCAACTGAGCTGTGTGATGGAATAGTTGGTGTCGCAATCCCTTGGACAAACAGTGGGTGGTTTAAAGTGTTGTAGTTGCAGTCAAACGAGTTAAGGCCCAGTCTCGGCACCGGTTTGTAAAGTTGATGTTTGTATACACCAACTCTTCCATGCTAGATTGGTCGATTGGGGAAGAACGTTGTTTGACTGGTAGTAGAAAGCTTACCATGTCAGACAGTACTCCCCATGCCCGTTTACGCAGTATCTGGACAAACTGGATTGAAACTTTTACAGATATATACCACTCAGGCTCTGATTTTCAACTCCCAAGTTTCAATTCCGAGTTAACATCATTGTGAGAAATATATATGAAGTTAACATTACTGTGGGACTTCTCGTTTACTTGTTCCCCCAGCAAGGTGTGGGGCAAGCCAACCAAGCCATGGTGGGTGCTTGTGTTCATGCATGTGCTGCAGCTGCTGGTGCTGCTGATGTGTCCGTTGATTGCCGATCCAAGCGCGATTGATTGTCCTGTGCACACAACATGAGTACCGACTGATATGAGGTGGTCAATTGGTAACCATATTGGTGCACACGACAAATATGTATGCTCAGGCTCTGTATGGGCTAGTCGAGACCTCTTGCTGAATGGTTGCTGCTGCTGCTGCTGCCTGAAATTAGCGGGTACTCGCATCGGCAACGCTGACCACACTCTAGGCTTTGATTGCACTGGCCAGCAGTGGGTGCTGGGATTCAGAAACATGTTACTACCTGCTTGCTGCTGCTGCTGCTGCCTGCAGATCAGCGGGTACTCACATCGGGAATGCTGACCACACCCTAGGCTTTGATTGCAGCGGCCAACAGTGAGTGCTGGAGTCTAGGAACTTGTTATTACCTGCTTGCTGCTGCTGCTGCCTGCAGGTCAACGGGTACTCGCATTGGCTATGCTGACCACACCCTAGGCTTTGATTGCACTGGCCAGCAGTGGGTGCTGGGATTCAGAAAGCTGTCATTACCTGCTTTCTGCTGCTGCTGCCTGCAGATCAGCGGGTACTCGCATTGGCTATGCCGACCAGATCCTAGGCTTTGACTGTGGAGGGCAGTGGTTGCCGGAGAACAGAAACTTGTTACCAACTGTTGCTGCTTCTGCTGCTGCTGCTGCCTGCAGATCAGCGGGTACTCGCATTGGCTATGCTGACCAGATCCTAGGCTTTGACTGTGGAGGGCAGCAATGGGTGCTGGAGGTCGCTTTCCCTGTGGGGAGCTATAGCCAAGTCACAAGCCGGTGGAGAAGCAAAAACACGTAAGCTGACGCATCTTTGAAATGCACCACTACCAATAATCTTTAGGTTTGACATTTTTCCGGATTAGCCAGCGAGCCAGCGTGTGGCTCATGGGGATATTCAGTTGTTTCGTTCATTTTTGTTGCATGGTACATGACCATGCTTGTGGGGCTGGCTGATTGTTGTCTGTAGAGGCTATACCAGGCTCGGTGATGAATTATTCGACTGTGCAAGGACATGACTTCTGAATTCTATGAAGATAATATTGAATCCTATTTTGAGGCTATGTGTAGCTGTGCCCTATCACTATGAAAGTCCCGCCTGCCGCAAGCCACACCCTGCAATTCAAATAGTGGTGCTGCTACGGCTGCTTTCACCTCTGCACAGATCGCTATGATACACATCATCTCTGGGAGTCGTTCATATTCATTGTCTGTCTTGTTGATATCAAACACAATGCTTGTGTGATCTTATGGAATGATGATCGCAGGGACATATCCTACATGAAGGATCTACTCCGAGAGATCGAGTCAGCAAACATTCCCGCCCATTCACCAATTGAGCAGCGGTGGACCTCCAGCAGCAGCAGCCCAATGAGCCCAGCAGCAGCAGGGGCAGGCAACCCAGCTGCCCTGCCGGCTGATACAGTGCATAGCTGGGTGGGCATTATTATGTATCTGCCTTCAGAGGATCAACAACAACGGGAAGCAATTACCAGCAGGTGAATGGCTGCTAATCTTGACGCTGTTCATGTTATGAAACGATGTGGGCCTTGTGACTCGCATTATGTGAATGTGACATCGAGCATATGATACAGGTTGAAAACAGCATTTACTGATTGCTTGTATTGTTTGTAAGGCACACACAAAGAATAGCAGCTGCTGCAGCAGTCTTGCGCAAGGAGCTAGTCCAGTGTTTGGCAAGTAGATACTCGTGGAGTGTCAACTGCTGGTGACTGTACTTAACTGTGCTAATTGCAGGTTTAGGCAGTACGCTGGCTTAGTTCAAGACAAGCTGATGCCCAAATACAATGCATGCTGGCACTGGGCGAAAATTGAAGTACCAGACGACCCTCAACGGTTAGCAGCCATGAAAGCAGCCCTAGCAGAAAGGTTCCCGGTCGAGAGGTTCAATGCATACAGGGCACAGCTAGACCCGGATAACATATTGGGCAATAAGCTGTTAAATACGTTGTTGGGAGTGCCGAAGTAGCGTGTCTGAGGCCGTGGGCCAACCTGCTGAGATATTTGGCGGTGGTTGTGGAACTGACGTGGCCGTGGTTCAGCTGGGCAGCAAGTGTAACACTCGCTTGTGGAGCCTTTCTGAGTTGGGTCGCGCCTGTTTATTGCTGTACTCAATGGATGTTGCTCTCGTCAATGATCGCAAGCAGTCGACCTTCTTCTTGTGTACTGCACCAACGAGCTGGTTGGCTTCTATAGTGCTTGAAAGTCCCTCGGTCAGAACTTAAAGCAGTTTTTGGAATGTCATAAGCGCCGTGACGTACGAAGCGGTCCAGCACCGGCCTTTCAGGTGGCTGGCCAAGCCACGAAGTTTTCATCCTTTCGATGCCTGTGCCTGAGAGGACCGCAATGTCTCCTCCGGCGTGTGGCTGCAATTTCTGCGGGCAGCTCAGCAACAGGTAAAGCATGTATGTCTGTTGGGCGTGCTCAGATGCCCGCAATAAACGCTAGACACTGAAACAAGCAGTTGACGTGTTTGCCAGTAAGCTCAACACCCAAACAGCAGTTCCATGCGCTAAACCCGCTATGTCCAATGATTCAGCGTTATCCAACAAGCAGCTGGCGTCCTACGTGCTTCATGCCAGCTTGCCATGACTCTTCAAGAGTCTTGAGCCAGCAAGAATGTCACCAGTATGAATGTCTTTGCAGGCTGGCAGAGTCCACATAACACGCGAACTAAGCCCTATCACGCAAACTAAGCACTAAAAACCTTCAACTTAACCCGTCGAAGGCATCGTCAGCTGGCAGTCTCCGTCTTCATCAACACACTGTCTCGCCTGTCAGAAGTGTCACAGTCCTTGGATGACAGTTTCGCCAGAGTCTGCTATTCCCTTGCAGGCGCGTCTGGTATGACAAACTGTACGCCAGAATGATTTCCCGAGGCACCAAACGTTTCAACGAGCTTCTAGACAAACGTAAGAAGTCTCTGCTCGGCACGGTGACTGCAGACAGCTCTTTGAGAGATGTTCTGGAGATTGGCATTGGCAGCGGTGCAAACTTACCCTACTATGCGGCCACCAGAAAGGTGAAGGCTTGATTGAGGCTTGCTTTGACCGTCAGCATCAGTCAGTCTTGTGCAAGGTATCTTAAAAAGCCTGGTTGGCACTCAGAGCCGGCTGCTACAGAGAGGCAATGAGTGGTTTTGGGTAGCCACCAACTCCTGCTGTTGAGCCTTACTGTGCGCAGCAACCTGCTGACGGGGATTCATAGAGATAAACCTCAAATTTGATGCATAGTTCCTTATGGCTGTATGCATCAGCTTGTTTAATGCAGCAAAGTCTGCACAGCGTTCAAGAGTCACTCACAGTATGTACCATGTCAAGTGCTACCTCTGCTGAGGACTCAGTCAGGGCTCGCCATATGCGAGACTGCTTCCCTTTTCGCCTGTCATACACATACTGCGTGTAACAAGAAACACTTGCCCACAGCCTTCACACCCAGACTTGACTTCAGGGTTGTCACACTGCCCACTGCCGTGGCTGTTGTCCTCTTTTCAGGACTTGCGTATCACAGGCATAGATCCCAACAACCAAATGCTCCCATACCTCACAGCTAGTTGTGAGCAGCAAGGCTTCCCCACAGACCAACTTACATTCACACAAGGCATAGCAGAAACTCTACCGTTGGAAGACGATTCACAAGATGTTGTTATCTCAACACTGGTAAGCAGCAGCATGAGTATCATTGTGAACAAACGAAATCAAGGCTGCATGCTTTTGCAGTCTGCATCTCCACCTCAAGCTCAGTTATTCAAGTACTGTATTGGCTTGAGATGCTAGGACCGCATCAGCAAGCTGTTAGCTTTCAGGCATGACCAGTCAGAACTTGATATACCGTCCTATCGTGCGTAGGGCTGTGCACTCTCCACAAATTCACAATGCCTGCCTACGCAGTACGAAGCCATGCCTGTCTGTGCACCTACAGGTGTTATGTTCTGTAGCTGATCAAAGAGCTGCTCTATCAGAAGTCCGTAGGGTGCTGCGACCAGGTAGGAGATCTGCAACTGCTGCATAGCATATGACATTGAGACTGCCTGTCCACAAAGTATCTGACGCTCTGACGCAGCCCTTTTGAGGACGAGCGCGCATAAAGTCAAAACACCACGAAATATTCGCTGTGTTGCTTTGTAGAGTGCTTAGAATAGCAGGTTGCAGCACGTCATCTCAGCAGCACTACGTTAGCCTTTGAAGGCTTTGAAATTTGTATCAACCGAACTTCACCCACCCAGAAATCTGTGCCATAGTTTCACCCTTTTGATTGGGACTGTGGTTCGTGTTCGGTGCCCAACAATCGGGCTGTTACTTCTGCATCTTCAGGTGGATCCTTTCTGTTCATGGAGCATGTTGCGGCACCACTAGGCAGTTGGCCACGCACCCTGCAGGAGGTGCTCAACCCAGCCTGGAGGTTTGTAGCTGATGGCTGTCAAGTCAACAGGTGACGCGGGATGAGAGTCTCAGCCTGAGACAGCTGGGCTATGATTACATGGCACACAGGACTGGTATATCCTGGGCTTGCATTGTGTGTTGCATGACACAGCTCAGGCAACTTGCTTTGATATGCGTTGCAAGGCATATCGGAAGGACTGCATGTGTGTTGGGTCAAGCTGCTTTGGAGGCATTGGCGTGGTTGTCTGTCTCCTTCTTCGGCTTGGAAACAGAGCACATAATGCTTGTCGCGCTTGTAAGGCTGTGGCTGCTGCTGCTGTTGTTATGCAGAGAGACCTGGTCAAGCATACAGTCAGCAGGGTTTACTAGCTGTAACATTACACACTTCAAAGCTTCAGAAAGCCCGTTGTTGACTATACTGGCACCATTCATATCTGGTAGAGCGATCAAGTGATGCCGTGTGAGCGCTCGGCAAGGTCTAAGCTGGGATGTGTTCTGTATGAGTATGACATGATCTTGATCACGATCATGAGTACAACTGCAAACATGACAATGGCTGTGATGTGACACACTCCAGGTGGTGTGATGCAATCGGCCGCTGGGGTGACTAGTGGCTCTGCTGTATGCGGTGTTCAAATGAAACAAACATGTCACGTTATGGAGCAAAAGGATGGCATGTGTCGAATCATATCTCTGGGGGCTTGCGTAACGCCGCTGTTGCAGCTTAGCGTCCGCTGGCAGCGCATCTAGCACAAGACGCATTCATGAAAAAATAACGGTACGATCCATTCAGTCACAACAATAGGCGAGAGAAGCCTGTGTTTGGGTACCACATGCTAGATGTACGTACTTGGAACGTCCGCTCGTCCGGTCCAAGGATTCCGTCGCGCGGCTGATGGGCGTCGCGCAGCTGCCGGTTTAGCTGCCACGCAACAAGAAGCCGCACCAGCTATACACACCTGCACAGATAGTAAGCACTTGGTTTGTTGGCCCTCTACAAGTTCACTTGAATAGCACTCAAATCCTGCCGGCAACACTCGTGTTTACATTCCTCGTCAAAGTCCGAGTTGCCCGGCAGCAGTTGCAGTCGACTATTGGCGCTGCGCTTTCACACGAATCAGAGTCTTCAATTAGCGGCAGCAGGGCCATGGGTTTCCTTCGCCCAAACACTCGGCGTCTCCTGCTCGGGTTGTCTCTAATGTGTGCGGTAGCCATCCACCAAACTACCGCAGAGACCCTCACAGACATTCTCAGGCCCCAAACTACTGCAGCCACAAACGCCAGTATTGCCAGAGCCGCCACACCGACGGGCACCACGACTGCAGCTCCTGTGAGACAAGCTGGTGAGCCATGGTCTGAGGTGCCTTGATTTATTTGCCGTCTCCTGCACAGGGTCGACTGCTTCGCTGCTATCGCACAGCTTCAAGCTGCGTCTTAGGCAGTTTTGGAGTGTCACATTGATGACAGAATATTAATATTCTAGCGTTGAGAGCTACAATGCCATGCTAATAACGTACTATCTGCTCCAAGCATGTGAAGTTCAGCATGTGAAGATCAGCGTGTTCCTCCAGTGCTTTGCTGATGACGCTGCTTTGCTACTTATGAGTGCCACGCTGGCAGCGTCAGAGCCTGTCAAAACTTTGCCATGAGCAGCCCAAGACTCTTTCGGGTGCTGCACCCCATGCATGGCAGGACAGCTCGTCAAGAGCTGGGCCAGTGCGTCTATCCTGTTTGCATTGGCTCAGTCACTTTTGCATATAAGGCTGCCAAACCTTTGTGCTCTCAGAAAAGCGTGGCGCTTCTGTCACCAGTGCCTGCATGCAGCCCTCGTCACGTTGTGTCTTCTATGATTTCAAATAACTCTGACAGCTGCCTTCAATATCTGACTTTTGCAGGAGCTGCTCGACAGGCCGGAACCACAGGGCCAGCAGGTTTCATTCCCACCGGTGCTAAACCCGCAAAGGCTGGCAAGAATGACACGTACTGTCTTATGGCCACCAATATGGAGACTAATGCCAAGGCTGAACCTGTTGGGCTGGCCAAATGTAACAGACAGAAGCCTGAGGGGCAGGCGTGGCAGTTGAGGTTTAATGGTGAGTTTGGCATTGATTAGCACCTTGTCATACAACTCGAGTCCAAACCCAGCTAAGCAGTGCCCATGGCAGAAAACAGCACTTTGCATCCAGTTACCAAGTCAACAACTTGTCATGGAATTGCAGCATTACACCGTTATTTAGGCGGTGCCTGCAGCATACTTGCAATGAAGCTTGCTTGTTTGATCGTGTTGCAGTCAGGGCCAACATTGAATTGGGGTTGCGCACTGTTTCGGTTTGTCCACTGTGCATTACTACACATACGCATGTCACATACGTGTCAGTGGTGTTGCTCAATAGCATGAGTGGGTGGCAACAGCTCTAGTGAAGACCCGAGATGTTCAGAGCCTGCTACCAAACAGGAACACTGATAAGCACACGACAATCCTCAATGGTCACAAACATGTGTGTGGGGTGCGGTCACGGCAATGCTTGCAGGTGCCCTGTCCCTGGTCAACACAGAGAAATGCCTCGATGCAGATAAGGCTGCCCTCAAGTCCCAGATCATTGTGGCCGACTGCAACCCCGACAGCATGAGTCAGAAATGGTTTTTGGACCGCTTGGGCCGCTTGCACACATACGCAAACCCCGACTTATGCATCGATGTAGCAGCCGCTGCAGCTAAAAGCCCTTCTATGGCCTACGATGCACAGTCTGGATTCATTTTATATGAATGTAGCACTCGTTTGAGTCAGTATTTCATGGCGCAGGGTTTGTACCCTGGCGAATTTCGTGCAGCCCAGCAGCGCATAGGTTTGCGTGCTAACGGCCAGTGCTTGGATACGTATGATTACCAGTCCGGAACAGCTGTTTCTAAGCGTGCTGCTATTGTTTCTTAGTGCGGTACGAACGTGCCGACCCAGTTTTGGACGTATAGTGTCGTCAACGGCTACTTGGCAAACTCCGGGTTGGAGCCCACGAACACGTATTGTTTACAAGCATCTGGTGACTCAGCCGGCTCAGCTGTGCATGTCATGAAGTGCGGCACGACAGCTAACACCATTCCGGAGGATTTGAAAGACTCCCAGCGGTGGTTCAGGGATGCTTTCCTGCGGCTAAGGCCCTACTCAGCCCCAGAACTTTGCATTGAGGTTTTCAAGAACAGTGCCCTCCCAGAAATAGTCAACAAGGGTGTTGCAGTAAACCCAGATGATCTGGTGTTGGTGCTGAATCAGTGCAGGGCCAGCACAGCGCAGCAGTGGCTGGGAGAGCAGGCACGGCCAGCTAATGGTACTGCCAGGACGGCCGCTAGGCAGGCAGCAAAACGTGCTGTATCTGGCAATCAAACTGCAGCAGCAGCAGCGCAGCAGCCAGGCATGCAGCGTAGTGCTGTGGGTAGTGTGCAGCCTGGTGTGGGTGTTACACAGCAGACTGCACAGCCAGCTGTTGCTGCTGTCGCAGTTCAGCCTGTTGTTGGTAGCGGCCCTGCTGTTGTGCAACCTGGTGCTGGTGTTGCACAGCCAGCTGCCGGAACTGCTGTGACACCCAAGTAACAGCTGCAGCTGCAGACTCGAATTCATGCAGCTGCTGCTCTGGTTGCTCGGCTTCTCATGGATGCAGCTGCTGCTCTTCAACAGTGAATGAATGAATGAATGAGCTCCGCATAGCGCTTTCAAGAGAGCGCTAGCGTAAGTTGAGGAAGGGTATGTGTGTGTCGAAGCGACTTCACATTCCCTACCGTTTCAACAGTGACTTTGTTAACAACGTTGTTGCTTACTACTGTAGTATTGCATTCGACTGTTGTGGATTTGCAATTGGGCCTTGCCAGGCAGCTTGTGTCATGTTGCATCATTCTTGTGTGTTCCTTTTTGGCATTTCATGCTGCGCAAGCCGCACATACAAACAGCAAGCCGTCACGCAACATTAATTCTTGCTGGCTAGTGCGGGGAGGGTTTTTAACCGACAGAGAATTGGCATTGGTACGTGTAGGTTGTATTTATGTCATAGCATGGTGATCTTGTGACAGGTTCTAGAAATAGGGTAATGACTCTGTAGTGGCTCAGTAGTGAGTCTCAACAGTAAAAGTGACTGAGCCAATGGACAAGATAGATGCGCTGGCAAAGCGGCAGTGCTGGTTTTGAGCTTTCTGCGGTTGAAGTCCATTGGTCCATGTGTGCAGGAAGCGCTCAGAGCTGCGTTTCTTATACATGGCATGTTGCAGGCCCTGGCCGGCAACTGAGTTGAATATTGTGAGTCTGACTCTGTGGCAGTGCATGTCACTCCGAGTGCCAAGTTGGCCCAACATGGTGTTCCGGCTGCATCAAACCCGTCTGCTGGGTGGAATGCCTGCTTGAGACTGATCCTCAATGCTCCTGCTCAGTTTTTTGTGCTGCTGCTACAACACCTGTGACAGCCTATCGGATAGGAGCCGGCGCTGGCTAGCCTGTGACATACCACCATGGTTCAAAAAGGTCATAAGGCCTGCCACACCCATTTTTGACAGTGGCGGAAATCTGAAAGAGACGGAGATTTGTCTTTGAGGCTCAGCTCCAGCTGTATGAGCTCATACAGCTTGTGTTGAACACAGAGTGCCAAGCACATTGCTGCATGCAAGGGGCCGGAAAGAGATAGAAAGCTGTCTGTTGCCAACAGTGTCCACCCTGGCTGTGCACCCTAGAGCAATCATTATATAATGATTATGCCGAACAATCACGATCAATGCTGGGCACACTCTGTCACAACTGTGTGGGTTGCTGTCATTCCTTAACACTCTGTAGAATTAACGGAGCCAATGCAACAAGATAGACTCTGTTTCACACAGGAGCCATGGCCAACATCAGCTTCCGTCCAATCAACGTTGCTGCAACAACTATAACAACCGTCGTGTTCAGCCAGCACCCTTTTTCTAATCTATCAGCTACGTGGGACAAGCCAAAGTAGCATTGCCATCTCCTGTATTGCAGTCAGCGTCCTGGTCTCAGTTGTACATAAGGTGGAGCCCATGCTTGAAAATCGCTACCACTGGCCTCCAACGATTCAAGTGAAACAAAACTCTCTCACACCATGACGATTAGCAGCTTGTGTGACAATATCTCTTGCAGTCACCGAGTTAGAACCCCACCAGGTATATCAGGGGCAACTGAGTCTCCCTACCACCTAACGCTCACACAGCCCCAACCGATATGGAGCCAGCACACATAACCCAATTGCAGACAACCCAGCTCCTCACAGGTGGCAATTTCGTGTTTGCAATGCTCAAGAGCTAGGATTGTGTTTCGGTGTTAGCGGCTGGGCCCTAGGCCTCTAAAATCGATGCAAATAAGAAAGGCTGTTCAGATGTGGTTCTAGGTACCGTCAGCGTCCATTTGATTCACCATTCACACAGCCTCAACCCAGGTGGAGGAAACACGCACAACCCTTGTGGCTTAGCCACAAGCCTCATCTGTAAACACATTTTGATGCTGCAGGTCCGCTGAGGAGCATCCCAGCTTCCAAGGTGATTGAGTCTCAACAAAGTCACCATAGTTTTCAACACAGCAAGTTGCTGTCTATGATAGCGGAGCAGGCTGTCGTAGTGACTTGTCCGATCACCGTCAGCATTCAAGTTCACCACTCACAGAGGCCCAGACCATGTGGAGCCAGCACACACGGCCCAAATAGCTTAGCTGTAAGTCTCTTTTGCAGTGACTGCTTCTTTCTTCGGTGTGGGTGGACATCATGAAGACTGTTGGACAGCTTCGGCAGACGCCTCAACCGTGGACAATGACTGAAAGCATGCAGACACAATCAAAGCAGCTAGTATATGGAGCAGCAGGGGAAACCGTTGTTTGTCAGAGCATGTCAAGACAAATGACTGAGTTGCTGGTACGCTGCTCTCGAAAAACAATGGATCTTTCGCTGGCATCTATGCAGACACACCGTGTGAGCCCAGCGGCCACACTCTGCAACATCAGGATGTGTACGCCCGCTATGTACAATATGCAACCAACAGACAATCAGCTTATACACACTGCGTGTGCCCAGCAGAAGCAGCACACAACAGGCAAGCTGCACCACCCGTGGACCATGAATGCACGCTGCGCTAGACTTTATACAAGAGGCACATACAGAGACTATCAGCAGCTACAAACTGTGCATCACCAAGGACACTGAAAGCACATAACGGAAGTGTGTGTAATCTTTGTAATAGTTGGTGAACATGGAAACCAAGCATGAACCAAAGGCAAAGTTACGTGTGCTTGTAACAAAAGCTGGCGCGCCTGTATGCAGAGTCCCCACACTGTGCTGCCAGACTTGTGCCACAGATGGGCTGTGTATAAACTGCATCACCCCTACCTGTATGTTAGCCGCTGCAGTGAAGCTGGTAATGCAGGGAGGCTCTTCAAATGCTTGCATCCCTGGACGTTGAGTTCCAGGAGTCCAGCAGGCAGCTCCGGTAGCTCCTTCAAGCTCTTGTTGTAATGGCAGAACAGCCTTTGAAGCCCGGAAGGTAGCGGAGGCAACTGCATACGCAGATAGAATGATGCGACACTTTGCCCACATGTTTGGCTGTTGCATGTGCTTATGGCAGGTGATCATCTGACGTTTCCAACACAGGATTCAGCAACTGTGGGGATGCTTTTGTACAACACGATTGCAAGCCAGCTTCTGCAGTGGCTGCAGGTTTCGAGTTGAGTCCGGCCTGGAGACTGGCAAAAGTGCTAGCAAAAAGCGGTTGAGAACTGGACTAGCAAAGGCACAATCACAAAACCCTATGCTCAAGACACCCTTCACCCCTAACACCTCATAATCGTGTGGTGTAGCAGTTGCCATACCTTGATGACGCTATGATCGAAACTGAACTCCAGTTGGGTCAGGCTAGGCGGCAGGGGATCAGGCAGGGACTTGAGCTTCTGGCAGCCACGCAAACGTAGATGACACAAGCTGAGCGGTAAAGAGGGGAGCTACAGAGCAGACAGTCAACAGAGGAGCACTTAGGGTGTTTGGCCGACAACTCAGTGGGCCAAGGAAGAAGATGCTTGATCAATTGATGTTGTGGCTAGCCGAAGTTCACAGACTAATCCCACCAGCTGGCACATGTAATACTCAGCTTTTCAAGACAGAGGCTGAGGGGTAACTACAGAAGCTGCAGAGCAGGCGATCAACAGAGGAGCACTTAGGGTGTTTGGCCCGCAACTTTCTGCTGGTCCAGCAGGCCGTGGCACAGTAAGCCACAAGCTCGCCAGACATCAGGAGGAGTGCGTGACACCTCAAGTGGCATCACATCGTTAAGATTAAGATGCACAATTCATACAGAGGGCAGCTCGAACACTCGGGTGTGATGTATATGAGCACAGTGTGTTGCACATCCTGGAGCACTGCACTATGTCTTGAGTGCCAGCAGATTCACCTGCTCACACGTTTCACATGGGACATGCGGCCGTCGGCTATAGAGCTATGGGTGGTGGGTGGCTTATGTATAGGGAGTTGAGGGTTTAGTGTTGGGGTTTAGTGTTAGGGCATATGGTTAACGTTTGTAGTTAGGGTTCTGAACGCTGTATATATACACTTCACAGACCACTGGAGCTACTAGCAACAAGTTTAGACGTGTGATTGCATCGAGCATCTCATTGATCTTATGGTCAGGTGGTCAGCGCCATATAGCAACACTGCACCAAGCACTAGCACACTCTGGCAGTTCTTCCCAACCAGTCCACTGTATTACAATCGCCAACCAAATTGCACATGCCACCTGCATCTTGCAGCATAAGCAGTCTCACCCGCTTTACAGACTTCATATGGCCCAATTCCAACCTTGTCAGCTGTTGCAACTCACTGATCCCCTGAAACTGCTGCCAATTGGTCTCAACAGCCGCACACCACTCCAACTTGAGCTCTTTCAGGCTAGCCAGCATCCCGAAATCCGGCAGCTGCTGTAGTTGTGAACAGCGAGTCAGATCTAAGATGTCCAAGGTTTCAGGTAGGGGAGGTAGCTGCTTGAGTGATCTGGCATCACGAGCTTCAAGGGACAGCAAGCTGGGTGGTAATGGCTGCGGCAGCTGCTGTAACCCAGAACATTCTGCAGTACAGCAGCGGAAGAAGTGTGCTTAGCTGCCGAGAACAAGCACAGTGCAAGAAACTTTGTGGTGTCAGGCCAGGGCTGGTGATCATTTCAGTGATCTGGCATGTCGAGGTTCAAGGGACAGCAAGCTGGGTGGCAACTGTTGTGGCAGCTGCTGTAAAGCAGAACATTCTGCAGCGCAGCAGCGGAGGGACAGCGCTTAGTTGCTGAAAACAAGTACAGCACAAGATGTTTAGGGTGTCAGGTGGGTGAGGTAGCTGCTCAAGTGATATTGCATCACGGGCCCCCAGGGACAGCAAGCTGGGTGGTAATGGCTGCGGCAGCAGCTGGAAACCAAAACATTCTGCAGTACAGCAGCGGAGGGACAGCGCTTAGTTGCTGAAAATGAGTGCAGTGGAAGATGTTTAGGATTTCAGGTGGGTGAGGTAGCTGCTTGAGTGATATGGCATCACGGGCCCCCAGGGACAGCAAGCTGGGTGGTGATGGCTGCGGCAGGTTCTGGAAACCAGAACATTCTGCAACACAGCAGCAAAGAAGAAGCGCGATTAGCTGCTGACAATGAGTGAACTGCAAGGTCTATCGGGTGTCAGGCAGGGCTAGTGATTATTTGAGCCGCCTAGCAGTATGGGACCCAAGGTCATACACATGAAACTTTCTGCCTGTGAAATATTGGGTGCGGGGCCGATGGCCGTATGGTTATGGCTGATGGTAGCACTTATGATGTGAGTGACATGAGATATGATAAGAACAATTCTGCATGCTGAATCTAAGCATCCTAAGGACCACATTGGTTGAAATGAATAAAAGCTTGCAAAGCTTGCGAATTGAATGGAAGCTTGCGAATTGAATGGGAGCTTGAATGAGCTCAGTGAGCCCTAAAACCCCCAGGGTCGGAGGTGCCAGGGTGTAGGACCCCCTGGGAAAACCCTGGCAGTTGAACAACTCAGGTTGTAATGGGAGGGGAACAGAATAGTTGCCACCAGAGCAATACCACATTTCCCCCCCCCCCCCCCCCCCTTCACACTGTCCTATATATGCTGGGGTATGATACATACCACTCGCTTCGCCGGAAACATCAGTAGCAACCAAACCTTAGGGGGAACCACTGCGTGCATATGCAGCTATTTGTGGACAGCCACTTCAGCCACTCACCTACGACGTTGACACGTCGCAATGCTGCTGGCAACTCCGGTAACTGCTGCAGGTAGCTATTACCACCAACAATCAGCGAGGTCAGCTGCACCGGCAGCTCTGGCAGCTGCAGAAGGCCACACCTCCTGCAGTAACAACAGTAAATATGACTCAGCCAATGCAACAAGGTATATGCGCTGGCAAAGCTGCAGCACCTGCAGTAATAACTCGTTCGATTCAGACGCGACAGAGCAGAAAACATCTGGTCAAGCAACACGGATGATGTCTAAACCGTATGGAGCTAGCTGGTGACCCCACTGGCACATCACACGACAAGGTGCATTTTCTGGGCGTCTGGAAGATCTGGAGACACCCCTCTGGCTGTCACCTCTCCGCACATTGCTTATAGAGCAATTGACAGAGAGCCAGCATAATTTAGTTCAACCCTGTCTCTAGTACGGCCCTCGTGCCTCTAACATGGCCCTACATCATCACTACACGCAATTCCAATATATAGAATGCAAAAAAGCCGGTGTAGAGCAACTCTTGGTGATGGAGAAACCATCACAAACAACCACAAAAAGATCTGCATGCACGCAGGAGGCCAATCCACAGCATGTCCACAGAAGACCAGCAGTAGAGACCGCCATGCCCCACAGCCATACTGTAACTCCTACCTGCACACAAGCTCCTCCAATGACTCAGGAAGCTCCGGTAGTGTTTGCAGATTGGAAAAGTCCTGCAAGCTGAGGGATTTGAGCTTCCCCGGCAAAGCACTGGCCCAATCTGGAAGCTCCTCCCATGTGCGATAGTCCCTGCAATTGGCAACAGGCAGTGCAAGAACGCTTCTTGGTCGGTTAACCGGCCAGACCAGCTGAGGTTGATGAGCATTGGCCTAACCAGGCAATGCATTAGCCCGGAACTTCGGAGCTTGTCCCATACTTGGTAGACTCTGCATGTTGTGATCAAAGTTTTCAACAGAAGCGGGCAAAGCAGCAGGTTGCACCGGGTACTGGCCAGCATAAATGGGTTGACAGGACGCTGCTGTGACCTTTACAGGCTCAAAACCAAAGCCTCAAAGTCCTGCTGTATCTAGTTGGCAAGCTTACTCCGTTCTTCTTAGTGTTTGATCCTGCGATGGTTGAAAAGGTTCAATAAATGCCTTACAGTATGCAAGCGCTCAGTACCAAGAGACATTGTAAAGCTAACCCAAAACTGACTGCCCTGGATTACCCGTCAGTTCCTTCAATGCTGAGCACTTCTAAGGCTGCAGGCAGGCAACCATCTAAGCTCCCTGTTGGCCCTTGCAGGAGATGTGTGGACAGCATGCTCAGATGCTTGAGACCAGTTGGCAGGGGCGGCAAGTGGATGAGGTCATAACACCTGCAAAGATGTGCAAAACCAAGCATATGGTGCTTATTCCTGCCATCCTGAAGCACTTTCGCACTTGCAGCCTTCAAATATTGGGCGTGGGCCGTCTGCTTATGTTCTGAATGGTGTTCAAATCCAAGTGCTGGTGTGCAAAAATGGTTGGGATCAGATTGATCTGGAGGGTGCAAGAATGGTTTGGATAGGATATCAGAACCCTAATCCTGATAATCAAGGGGTTATATCATCAGATCAGCTGCTACATCCCCTGCTGCTCTGCATGAATGGGTACACACTACGATGTGGATCTGCCAGCACAAATGCTTGCATTGGACTGCTCAAGAGCAAGCTCCTCCTCCTGCAGCCTAGATGTCCAGGATCCCACATGGGTATGGTGGTCTTGGCAGCCATTACTTTGAATGATGTTGGAATTGCTGGGAGCATCATGACTATGTAGGCACACCGGGTGAGGAGTGTATATACTGTGACCAGTTGACCCACAACCGGTATGCTTACTTATTGCAGTCTAGTAGAGTCAAAGCCTTTGGCAAGTCCGGCAACTCCACAATGCCGCTGCCTGCCAGCCTCAATTGCACCAACCGAGCCGGCATCTGCTCAGGTAGATGTTCTAAGCTGCTGCAGCTACAGCAGTCCAAACTGCTAAGCCCCACCGGGAGGCCGTGGCGCATGACTTGCTGCAGATTGGTGCAGGTTGAGACATCCAAATTGCGCAAGGATACTGACAGTTGGGGCAGTTCAGTGACTAGAGGGGATCTAAGAGTGAGAAGTGTGAGCTGGGATAGGGCGGTGAGTGGGGGCAGTACCGCTGTGCCTGGCAGGAAGAGCTGTAAAGTTGTCAAGGCTTTGGCGAGGGGTAGAAGCTGCTGGAGCTGCTGAGCGCCTGTACATGTTAGAGCCAGCTGCTTAATGCTGCATACGTTCTGCATATAAAAAAAGACAAACGTGCAATCAATGGCTACTACGGCTACTTTGATGTGTAACAACACACTGAGCGGAACTCTGTTGTATGGGATCGACAGGTCTGGACAAAAGGCCACAACGACAAATCAACCGCCGCTAATGCATCTGAGTATGCTTATCTAATGTTGATTGATGTTTGTATTGAGCTCTATGAGTCGGTTTAGACCATTGCTCGG
>NSMO01000243.1:0-17190 GCA_002588565.1 Coelastrella sp. UTEX B 3026
TGACCACTGTTCACTTCACAATCAGATGTTGTTTGTGTCACAAGTGATGGAGGGACTGCTGCTGCTGCTGCTGCTGCTGCTGCAGGTTCCCGTGTTTGACCACTGTTCGCTTCACAATCAGATGTTGTTTGTGTCACAAGTGATGGAGGGACTGCTGCTGGAACAGTGAGTGTTGCACTGGACAAACATCTATACTGCAATGTGGCAGCAAATACCGGCACTTGTACTGTTCTGCAGCATTGTAGTGGCCCGGGGCCACCCCGGGTGGGGGGGTGGTGGGGGGGAAGGCAAGGGGCGGAGTCCTAGACTACTACTGCTGGAACATCAAGTGCATTACTGCTTGATGTTTTGCACCGCATTGTGGCAGAGCATGATCTGGATTACCTGCATGCATCATAGTGCCTTTTGGGGGGGGGACCAAAAATTCCAGCCCCCTGAAAGTTGAGGTTTTGCAGCCAGTCTTGTGCATTGACCCTTGTGAATCATCAAAGCCAGCACCTTTAAACACTTTGAAATGGATAAAGCCATGTTAAAGCACTTGTTGTTAGCGTTTTTGGGTGAAACCAGCAGCCCCAAGTACAGCAACCAACAGCAGCGAACAATGTCACGAGTCAGCACCCCGGGGGGGGGGGAGGTAGTTGGTTAAAGACCTTTACTTGAAAATAGTTAGAGCCCCAACTGGGGCCCTGCTGCGCCTGGTGCAATGTCAAACCAACAGCCCCAAGTACAGCAACCAACAGCAGCGAACAATGTCACGGGTCAGCATGTCTGTTATGTACTCCAAGCAATCTATTTTTTAGAGAGGAAACTGTGGGACTTGAACTGACTACCTCTGCATGTCCACAGGACGGGTTCAGCTGCAACAGTTTGTCAAAGATTGTGGTTGAATACAATTATGTAAGGATTGTTCATTCGATATTGCTGAACTGACATGTTATTTACTGTTGTTATGTTACTTTGCAGTACTGAAATGCCGCCTGATTCTGTTTACACGTGGTCTGCCTTCAACAAGCTGTTAGGGCTGGGGCTGCTGGCACCAATAGAGGAGGCAACAGCAGCAGCGGCGGCTGGCAGCAGCACTGGGGGCCTGGCAGCAGCAGCAGCAGATTTGCAGGACCTGGCAGCAGCGAGGCAGGTGAGGGGGCGCGTTAGCCTGGATGTACAAGTCATATGTAACGATTTGATGTGTTATGTAACAACTGCCAAGGGACACAAGACACTTGATGGCGGGCTTTTTTACAACTGTTTTGCTGCAGCAGATTATGCACTGCCTGTGGCTATCTTGCTGCATTCTTGTTTGTGAACACCAACAAGAGGCCCACATGTGTTGCCGCTACTGCTGCTGCTGTTGTATGCTTAATCTTACCCAGGTCGCAATGCATCTTATAACAGAAGTAAAACTTCATAATACTTTGTTGACATTGGGAACAAGCATGGATCAACGGCAGAAGTATGCATGCTGGTGAACAAAGCTGGCTTGTATCTTCCGTCATAACATGCAATGCATCTTCCTTGCGCAACCAACGGATAAGCTGGGACGTCAATCACAAACCTGCAGAATGATTGTCCAAATTTGTGCAGATATATCTGCTTGATGAATATGACAATGTTGTGTGTCGATCTGCTGCGACTGCTGCTGCTGTCCCTGCTGCTGCTGCTCCTGCAGGCTGCTGCTGCTGGCAGCAGTTGGCTGATGTCATCAGCAGTGAGTCAGCTGAGAGTATCCTTGCACGACAACATACAACAGCAGCAGCAGCTAGGGCTGGCAGCAATGCATGCATTGGCAGCTGCTGCTGCTGAAGATGATAGCTCAGGGCAGCAGCAGCAGCAGCAGGGGGTAGACAGCAGTAACAGCAGCCCGATCTTACAGCAGCAGCAAGAGCAAAACGGCAGCACCAGCAGCAGCCGGCAACAGACGCATCAACAGCAGCAGCAGCCGAACAAACACAATGATCACGGCAGCAATACCGGCATTGAGCATCTGCAGGAACAGCAAGATAGCAGAACCGGCAGCAGTAGCAGCAGCAGTAGTAGCAGCAGCGAGGACGGCTGTGCACAGAGGCAGCAGCAGCAGCAGTTGCTGTTGCAAAGCTGCATAGCGACAGCATGGCTGTTACTGATCAATGCAGGGCTCACGGGGATGTCACTCCCAGCAGATATGGCAGCAGCAGAAGCAGATTTGCTGCTGCCAGACGCTGCTGCCGCTGCTGCCACACGGCATGACAAGAACCACGAGTTGCACAAAGGTGTGACGGCGCATCAGCTTCTGGCAGCAGCAGAGGCAGCAGGGCAAGATGGCAGCAGCAGCAGCAGCAGCAGTGAGCCGTCAGCAGAAGTGGCAGGGGGTCATGCGGGCGAGCAGCAGCTGCTGCAGCGGCTGTCAGAAATTCTGTTGATCAGACACAGCAGTAATGCTGCTGCTGCTGCTGCTGCAAGCCATGAGGGCAGCAGCAGCAGCAGCAGCAGTGCGGCTGCACCGTCATTGCCTGGAGTGGAGTTCCAAGCATCTGTCACTTTGGCTTGTAACGTCTTGTTACAACAGCTGTTGCACAGTACCCCGCCTTCAAGTGACAGTGCAGTTTGGAGCCAACATAACATGTTAAATCTGTTACAATTAGTTGTTACATTTGAGCGTGTGAAAAGCTTTGCAGCGTGTGCAGCATTCTGCAACAATGTCTTGCGGTGCAACATATGCGAGCATATGCAGCAGCAGCAGCAGCAGCCACGCACAGATGACACACCTGCTGCTGCTGCTGCTGGCAGCAGCACAGAGCAGCGGCAGCAGCAGCAGCACCGAGTGGACAAGCAGCAGACAATAGCAGATATACAGCATGAGTCAGTTGAACTCATCAGGGATGCAGTACCAGATTTAGCTACTGCTTTGGCCAAGCTGCGAAGCCTCAAGCGTAATCTGGACACTGCTGCTGCTGCTGCTGCTACTGGTCATAAGCAGCAGCAGCAGCAGCAGCAGGAGGAAGGTGTACCACCGATCTGCGCTGACTCATCTAATCCATCAGCAACAACAGCAGCAGCAGCAGGGGATGCCAGTACGCACTGGCGGTCGACAGCGTTGTCGCTTTACAAGCAGCTGCGTCCCAGTGGCCTCAGCTGGCTGCAGAACAACTTCATTGATGTGTCACCTGACAATGAACAACCGGGCTTCTGGGGACTGGTGAGCAGTGATTGGCCTGCTTTGGTAGCCACTGCTGCACTGTTCAATTGCGCTTACTGTGTTGAAGGCACATGTTAGCGACCATTCAACATCACGTCTATTCATATCTAGATTGCAACCATTTGCAATTAGATTGTGTATGGTGCATTTTGCAATGCAAATGTATGGGGCAATGCGTCCCAGTGGTCTCAGCTGGCTGCAGAACAACTTCAACGATGTGTCACCTGACAATGAACAACCGGACTTCTGGGGACTGGTGAGCAATAGTTAATCACTGTTTTTTGCTGACTTGGTTTGAGTGCACTTTCTGTGGTACGTGGCCTGTATAACGCAACTGAAAGATTTGCATTTCAGACCAATCACTGGAAAGCACAACCCGGATGCTGGGGACTGGTACTACTTAGTAAGCACTTCTTGATCACTTTGGATTGCTGATTCAAATGCAAATGTAATGGTTGTGTTATAACAGCCTGCCTGAGGCGATCAGTTGGTTCAAATTCTAGCAGATGTCCGCCAACAATGCACGACAAAGGACAGGGGACAGGTGACCTCTGCCAATCACCATATTTGCTGATCTGTGCTGGTTTAAGTCTGAAGGGTGGGGCCTTGTGGTCTGCTATGTTTGTTGGCAATGATACTTTGACCTGGTTGGAGGATATTGGTCTAGAACTATCAATGCTTTCATGAGAGGCAAGTTGCTTCTGGACACGTTTGTTACATCCTATGACCATGATCACTGCTGCTGTTGCTGCTGCTGCTGGCCCCCGCAATAGGTCCGCTACTTCCTTTCGGCCGATCAACTCAATCTTCGCCATCGGATCTCGCCGCATACGGCAGCAGCCGCCAGCGCTATGTGGCCCAAACTTAGTTACGACGACGAGACGGACATTTCCGACACGGCAATGTTTAGCAAGCAAGCTGCCCGGGTGGCGGACAAAGTGCTTGCGCTGTTTGTGACGAAGCATGATGATTGTGTGAATACCGGAGTGCCAATGCACGGTCAGACTTTGCAGCAAGTGCTGCGAATGGCGTGCCTGGTAGGGGAGAGTCCGACGTCGCCGTTGCCGTATGCGGACTTGATGCCAGCAGCAGCAGCAGCAGTGGCGGACGAGGTATACAAGCAGCAGGGTGAGAGAGAAGATGAATGCCAAACGTCACACATTGCTGCTGCTGACGCAAGCGGTTGTAGCAGCAGCAGTACCTGCACCGATGCCGCTGCTGCTGCTGCTGCTCGCTGGCGTGGTCCTGCTTTGCATCTGAGTGAGTTCACTGCTCTTGGTCCCATGTTTGCTGAGCAGCAGCAGCAGCACTGCCTGGCTCAACTTATGAGCCTGCTCGCACAGTACTATGCAGATCAGGCAGCAGCAGCAGCAGTAACTGCAGATGCTATCAGGCAGCAGCATCCACCGCAGCAGCAGCTGCCCAAATCTGCCGCTGCTGCTGCTGCTGCCAGTGACTGTCTACCAGCAGCAAGCAGCAGTAGCAGGCTGGCAGTCCTGCTGTTGGGGTTGTACCATTTGCAGATGATCGAATGGCAGCAGCAGCAGCAGCAGCAACAGCAACAGCAGCAACCGTGTGCTGGCAGTCAAGCAGCAGCAGCAGCAGTGAGTGTATACAGTAGTCTGACTACAAAGCTCGATGCATGCAACCATGCAGTAGCATCCGCGCATGAGCTGATGGATTTGCTCTTATGGTGCGTGATCCCTGCAGAGGGCAACAGCAGCAGCAGCAGCAGCGGCCGCAGCAATAGCGGCAGCTTCACAAGCAGCAGCAGTCAGCACATAAGCCCAATAGCAGTGCAGCTCTGTCAAGATTACCTCCAATTGTTGCAGATTGCCGCAGACGACAATGAATTGCAGCAGCGGGAGCAGCAGCAGCAGCGCCAGCAGCAGTCGGGGTCAGCTGCAAATTCCCAGCAGCCACCGGGGTTCGAACCTGCGACCTCTTGGGGCATGTACGGTCAGCGACCGCACGGATCAGCACCTATCGGAGACGCAGGCCTGGCGCACGTCGATCCCGGCGAGAGATGTGACAGCTGTCACGTACGTGCCGGTACGCAACTCAATCGTCGCAGCCCCGAGGCCAGTAGTAGCAGCAGCAGCCGAGCTGAACCGGCGCAGCTGGTCGTCTGCAGGCAATGCGGGGCCGGGATCATGTGCGACAGATGCCTCGGCCGCGCCCCCAGCGGTGTGACTCACCTGAGGCAGCATTGCGGACCTCTGCGTGATCTGTTTGCGCAGCAATGCAAAGACGTGCAAAGAGTTGTGCACGACTCGGAGTACGACACGCGTGCCGGGGCATCGTCGACATGCGACCCGGCGTGCCGCTGCGCCATCTGCGCCGGGGCTAGGAATCTTCATCAGGCGCTGATCGCCAATAGATTCAGATATAGTCCGCTGCAGCAGCTGCAAGTGCCGTGGTGGGGCGGCCTGTGGCGGTCGTATGCGTCTTGGCAGTGGTCGCCCAGCTATCCGACACTCATCAGCACAGACAGTCCGCATCGAGCTTTCGAGCAGATCCAGCTGGACAGGAATCTGGAGGCTTACTACATGTGGGGGATGGAGTTGGATCAGGTTGAAAAGGAGCGTCAGGTCAGCGCAATGCACAGGGCAATGCAGCTACAGCCACAGCAAGGGTCCGACATCGACGGTATCACGGCCATCGCTGCTATGGCAGCTGGCAGGGCCTCGCATTCAGATAACTTAGCAGCAGCGGCAGGCCTGAGGGCTTCAGAACGCAGGATCTATCCAAAGTTCCTCGACAGGGGTTCACACAGCTGGCAGCAGCAGCAGCAGGAGGGTAGCAGCACCGTGCGGCCAAGATCACCTGGCTACAGTCTTACAACAGTAAGCCAGATTGCTGCTGATGCGGGCTTGTCCAAGGTTCTGGAGAAGCTATCTTTCAATGAGCCAGCAGCAGATCTGTGGTCGGATCCAGATGAACTAGATTTGTTGGATCCAGATCTAGCAGGTCCAGATCTTGCAGATATCCCAGGTTTCGACTACTCCAGGGTTTTGAGCGACATGACACCGCCAGATCTTAACCTCGCAGATCTGGGGGATCTGGTGTTAGATCATCAGGGTTTTGAGGGTCACACTGGTTCTGACAGGTTGCAGCAGGGTCCCACAGACATGGATATAGATCTTTGGAACTCTGACACGGATTGAAATAGCAATGTAGCATCAAGTAGTTGATGTCCTATCTTGCTGCTTTCACTGGCCCAATTCACCCGTTTGAGATGCCAGGCTGCGTGCAAAGGCGTGCCTGCTAGTTTGTGAACTGTGGGGTTTCAAGTTATTACTCAGGTAGCAATTTAATCCGTCCGCAGTCATGAGTATGCCCAAAACCACAACTGCGTGTTGGCCACCGTCTATTTGGCTGTACCGAACAGTCTGGGGCGTGGTGGTTAACTGTGGAGGAATGCAGGAGTTGTGCAACCAAGGTGTCTGTGAACTGCAAAATGGGTTCAGTGGCTATTTTTGTCGTCAGAGCGGCTTTGACAGAGCCGCATCATGCAGCGCCTTGCAGAGTAGTACTGAGCCGATGCAAGAAGGTGAATGCGTTGATAGAGCTACTATTGCATGCGTAGTGATCGTGAAACGGGGCCAGTACCATGCTTTCGAGCGCACGTGTCAACGTCCGACGGCCCCAGCTGGCAACTCGATCGTGTCGCAGCGGGGCCCGCGCGGGCCCGCGCGCTCGGTTCGGACGGTAGAAATCTACAGACCTAGCCTAGGCTTGTGACCGAAGCAAAGTTGCGCCCTTTACCATACCTCGCTATCAGGCTTGATACCTTGAGCTCGCAGCGGTTGTCACATACGCCAACAGACCAGTCGTGCACGTCGCTGCGCCGCATTAGCGTCTACGGCGGTACGGCTCTCTGCACAGCGCCCAATCAATATATAGCCGGTCGAAACCACGCGAAGCTGGACTCCGCATTACTGCAACAGGACCTGGCAGCCGAAGCTCATTCTTCCTGGGTACCAGTCACGAACATGAGTTGTAATGCGGCAATTGCCAGCGGCGGGAAGCGTGCCGAATCCTACTTCTGACCAACCTGCCAAGCCGGCGTGTTCTTGTTGGCCAGCGAGCTACGACATCTTGACTGCTGCTGCCATGCACGCACTGCTGCCGGTGGCACTGGCAAGCCCGGCGTAGTCAGCTGTAAACCCTAGATGCACATGCCTGCGACTTGAAGCTATCGCTCCTGATGACACTGCTGACTCACACCTGGCAACACGTGATCCTTTCATAGCACCCAAGACAGTCGCGTCACTGCCAACCCGGTTCAGTTGTGTAAGTTGACGCGACTTCACTTGCAGGCAAAATCTAAGCTTGGTCAGTTAGGACCTTGGCTCCGAGCATCCTGCACATTGGCCTGCTGCAACACTGACCTGTCTGCAACTCCAAGCTATTGCAGACAGTTGTCGCCAGTGTGTCTTTGTCAGGCCAAGTCAGGCCAAGTCAGCAACCCACTATGCATATGTGACTGTGGCATATGAGTCACTGTGCCACGTGTTGGACACTCCAAGCTGTTTCAATCAATAAGTCCCCATGCCATGGCAGCCACCACTCTGTTTTTGCTGGGCAGTTGCAACAGCAACATCCTGTAAGGTGTTGGATTCCTGGTAACTGCCCATATTGGCTCGTGGGGTCACGTTGCTTGTTTGAGGGACGTAATGGAAAGGCACATTTGCGCTCAGCATTGGCACTGCAGTAGCTCGACCATGAGGCAGTGCAAGTCTCCAGATGCTGGTCCTGTGTCACCGTAATTAGGCCACAGGTTTACATTTGGGCAGGTGCAGCTGCAGACTGGCACTTGTTTGAGGTGAGTACACGGGCTATGGGCAGGATCCAGCCCTCTCGCTCCTTTGGGGACGACCGCGGACGGTAGGGAATGTGGAGTCGCCCCGACACCGTGTGACACATCACCCTCCCTCAACTTACGCTAGCGTTCTCTTGAAAGCGCTATGCATAGCTCAATCGGTTGAGCTTAAATAATATCATTCGAGGGCAGGACCTACCAGAGACCAGCAACATGCACTGCCACTGACATTGTATGTCAAGAGGCATGAACATGCCACCCCAGAAGTTGCATACTGGAATTGTTTGCATTGGCTCAGTCTCTTTTACACTGGCCCTCGAGGCCCTGGATCCGCGCCACAGCTAACATAGGTTGTAACACTGTTACACCGGGTGGCAAACTGCAACACACAGGCAGGATATGACAGTCACATTGCCAATGTAGTACAGTACACCGTGTACTACATGGTGACCATAGGTCCCGCCAACTCCGGTAGGGAACGTGGAGTCGCCCCGACACACACAGTAAACTCCCTCAACTTACGCTAGCGCTCTTTTGAAAGCGCTACGCGGAGCTCACTCACTCACTCACCCGCCAACTCATACAGAAGCTGTCCCATAGGCACCACGCATGATCAAATAAACAGTGTATGATTCACATGCAACCTGACCCGTTGCAAGAAAAAGGGTGCAACTTAATGGCTGAGCCCTGAGACATCACAATGGGCTGTTTTAGAAGCAAAATGTTTCCGAAATCTTTTCTGAGCAATTGATCACTGATCAACACTCATGCAATCATCATAAGCTCCATTAGTATATGTACATATCAGCTCTGCCCCTCACCAACCTATCCAAACGTGAAAACACAAAACCATGTGACATTACAACCCTTTGTCACAATGTTCAATAACATTCCAGCCATAGAGACGTTAGATTTCTTGTTTTGTGTGTGTCAAAAATCATGACATTTCAAGATGAATTCACGCTGGCGCCAGCCACATTATTATATCAGCCCTGTGAATAGTCTCTGCAGGCACCTCTGAAGGGAGCACACACCTGTATCTGAGCTCAGCTTGGATGAGCTAGGCCAACCACCAACGACCATAAGGATTGCTGTCAAAACCCGCATAGAAAGTGATACAAACATCACCGAACAGTAAACTTCATGACAATCACTGACGATGCAACCTGTAGACCCATCACATGTATCAGATTTGGATTTGCTGTATAGCTGATCACTGGTGAAAGCAGCTTTCAATGAAACCCTCACTCATTGTATGTGCAAACAGTGACTGTACAGTTCTTGATCACAATCAGAAACAACCTGTGCCATATATGCAACATTGAGTGAGCCATAAGCAGCTGTTGACGTTCAAGCTGCATTAGTATCAAAATCACTGTTGGCCAGTAAACCCCCACCCCACCCCCACTGTGATACACTTTCTCGTTCAGCACTCGCTGAAGTAGACCCACGATAAACATGCGCTCATACTGGAAACAATCATTGTTGAATGGCAAAACTCTTTCCTGTCCCCCAAACACTACATGCTGCTGATATGCTAGCGATTTGTTTGCACAGAAATCACATAGCAAGCAGCCGCTGTGGCACATGGCCAAACTCGGGTAAACACAGGGTGTAAACCCAATCCAGCACAAACCGTTGGATGGGCCATCAGCGGTGTACTTTGCAGTCAAAGACTACTCAAGCAGAAAGCATAGTGGAAAACCAGAGCGGCGTCATGCTCAGTTAAGCAGCAAGTTTGATGAACCCCGGCTTTGCATAACATGCCCCAATACTTTGCTGTTGTACCGCCATGCATCAAGAAGACCTGCTGCATACCCCTAAGCTGTGTTATTAGTGAGCCTGCTGATTGTTCAGGACATTACCAGCCTTGGATTGTTGTAGCACCACCTAGAATCCTTGCATCCATTGACCACTAATGCCAGGCTAGTTCAAACTAGAAACTCTCAAACAGTCAACTACCAGGCAAATTTGACAGAAGCAGAACGTTTCCACCATGCGGTAGAAGTCCACGATTACCAAGATATCAAGATATCGCTTGTACTGGCCTGAGCTGCTCATCTCTGCACAACACGTGCACTCCCCGGGGTGGGGGGATCCTTGCGTAGGTTGCACAATCTCGCCTTCTTCCGTGATTTGTGATGTGATCTCACTCAGCGACTTGAATCTTACTCGCTCAGGAGTGCCCTCGGCATGTTTGTGCTGTCAGCACCCTTAGGCTGCATGAGCTGCCTGGCGACAGACTGGCCAACAGAGATGTAGAACTCTAGAATGCTGTTGGAAAGGGCAGCTGAAGTGGCGTCACTGCTGCTGCTGGTGGTGGTAGAGCCTGTATGGCAGGTGCAGGACAAAAGAGTTAGATGTCAGATACAGAAATTCGAATGCTAACTATAGCGAGAAATGCATCAGATGCATGCTAGAATGACACCTTTATGTAAAGGCACCAAGTCACTAACCTGGATGCGGGCTATTATGAGGTGTTGTGCAGGCTGCGATTTGCCTCATGAGCCGCAGTGCAGCACTTTGTGTGCCAAATAGAGGTGTGATTAGGAATGATATGGCAGGTCCCCCGTTAAACCATGTTGCAGCACTGACCCTGTACTGCTGCAGTGCACTGAAGCAGTACAGCACTGCTGGGCCTCTGATGCCGGCCAGCTGACATGTTGCTGTATAAAGGCAGAGCAGGAAGTACGCTGACAGCACAATGTCGAGCCACTGGCACCGGGTATGTACCAGACGCGTCGACAACAGTTGAAAACGTCCGTAGTGGATGACCTACCTGACTGCATAAGCATGCGCTTTGGTGATGCCTTCTCAAGCGCCTTCTTTTCTGTGTGCTTTTTCAACACTGAGAATACGTTCTTGGCGGTGTCCGTTCCCTTCCATTCCTTGGGCTTGTCGGGAGTTTTGTGCGCGGTGACTGAAGCGAAGGTTCGAGGGACTGCCAGGGCCTCAGCTACTAGCAGAGACGCCACCTACAGGACAAACATACAGACGTGTAATCAAGCACAGCTCCACCGCTCTTATTGATGCTGCCTATGGTTTGCGATGTCTCGCCTTGTGGTATGGCCATTGGGTGCAGAGCTGTACATCGTGATAACAAATGTTGACGCATGTTGAACCTGTAGCGTTGATTGATTGCTCTCACCAGGGCGATCAATAGAGCTCGGGACTGGACCATCTTAGTTCAGGTGCACGTACTAATGCTGGAACGGACCGCCTAATCGTACTTGCAAATGGGTGGTTGCTGCGTCTGTAGTAATGCTGGAGAAATATGCACGCTACTTATAGCTGGTCAGGGAGGTGGTAGGCGCAAGTATACAACTGAGACTCTCCGTTGTCGCTCGGCTGACGTACATGAACCAGTAGTCTGTGTATGCTCTGTTACATGATGCTGCTGCTGTCACAGGCGGGTAGCCTGTTCTGCTATTGTGAAAGGCGGGTAGCCTTGTCTGCTGCTGCTGTCACAGGCGGGTAGCCTGTTCTGCTGTTGTGTAAGGCGGGTAGCCTGTTCTGCTGCTGTCATAGGCGGGTAGCCTGTTCTGCTGTAGTGTAAGGCGGGTAGCCTTCTCTGCTGCTGTCACAGGCGGGTAGCCTGTTCTGCTGTTGTAAAAGGCGGGTAGCCTTTTCTGCTGCTGTCACAGGCGGTTGGCCAGTCCATCTTGGCATAGTGGTGTGGGCGGTTGGCCTGACATGTACATTGTGGTTTTCCTCCAGGCGCCACAAGAGACAAGCAAGAGGCCCTGTTGAGGGCTTGTGTGGTACTGGACAAGTTCACCGTTGACAACCTGGAGCTTGCTAAGGGTAGTCTTGTCAGGGATGTGGCGGAGGTGATTCAGAAGGACCCAAAACTGTCAGACTCAGTCCTGCAGACCCATGCGCTGACCATCGCCTACTCAAAGGGGCTGGTGAAACCCAATCAGAACAGTGCATTGATGGCACTGCAGGTGCAGTTGGCCAACTCAGCAGGTCTGGGTGGTTTGGTGGGCCAGGCGGGGCTGGGCGGCGGTCTTCAGGCACAAGCTTTGGGCGTCAACCCCCTGTCAGCAGCCCTGGCCGCAAATCCACTGACTGCCGGTATGCCCAGCACTAACTCACTAGCAGCAGCTGCTGCATTGGGCCCCAATCCCTTGGTGGCAGCAGGCCTGGGGCTCGGAGGTGTGTTGGGAAATCAGCTGGCGGCTACGCAACTGCTCCAGGCACCACTAGTCAATCCCGGCATATTGCCTGGTCAGTTGGGCATGCAGCAGGTTGGGCTGCCTATTGTAGTGCCTGGTATGGCGGCATCTTATGGCGGTGGCGGCAGGCCAAAGAAGAATGTGCAGTGCTACAACTGCAAGCAGTGGGGGCATTATGCAAACCACTGTGATTTTAAGAGGCCAGCTTCTGGAGCAAATGGTGCTCCACTAGGAGGAGCTTGACCTGTTTTTATCTTGGTGGCAGGTACCGGTGCTGCCGACTTAAGTGGTGCAATACTCTAATGTGTGTCCTCTGGCGGCTTCCGGTCGAGTATTGTGAAAAGGTCTATGAGTGCTATGTTAAGCTATGGTGATTGGTCTGCGTATCAACTGTATGATGCCGGTTTGCAAGTTGATGCAGTGGCTTTCATAGGTTACCATCAAGAGCTCAGCGCTTCAGTGATGCAATCACAAGCAGTTTGAGAGTGTTGACGGTTGGATGAGTTATTTGCTAAGTGGGCTTTGTGTTGGTTGTAGTATGCATATCTGTATGTTGAGGGCCGTTGCATGGCATATAGCCGAGTTGGCTTCATTGCTGGCAGGGCATTTTCAATCAGACAACTGCATTGTCGGAGTCGAACCGCTAGAATGATATGACCGGCTGTCTAGAGCCACCAGGCTAGGGTCTTGTGGTTATTGGCTGTTTGGCCTAAACCGCACTTGCGGTGTAGCTATCAGTGACAAGGATGCAGTACAAGTCATATTAATTCGTCAACAGGCTGTACGATGTGATTGCCTAGCAGGCAGAATATGTTGCGTCAAGAGAAAAGGGTTGCGTTCACATCTAGCGCCATGTCGCTAGTAACGTCAACAGCGCTGTCCGGCACAAGATGGCGATGTATCGCTTCGGGCTGTAACGCATCTCAAGTGGAAGCCCGGCGCAGGGCATGCTGTCTATCGCACTATCAGCCTTCGGCTGTTGCCTTCTCAAGGTTGCTCAGTCTCACGAGCTGGTGCAATACTCGCCGCTTCTCTTGAGGCTTCACATGACGTCCAGCCAAGGCTTGGGACAAGGACATTGGATCGGCCAAAATGCAGATATAACCTGACGTACCTCCCCAGTGTGGCAACCGCATGAATTAGTGGTCCGCCTGTACTGCCTTATGCTTGCAGACGTGATGCGTAAACGCCACCTGCCAGCAGCCTCTGCATTCGCCGGGCTTGCAGACCCCGGAATGGTCCAACCATTGGCCAGGGGCTTGCCGGCCCAGGGCGTGCGGATGCAGGGGATAACCGAGCCCACTCCGCTGATCGACGTTGGCGTATGGGAGAGCTGGTCGGAGGCGGAGATGACCGGATTTATGAAGCGGGTAGCACCGCTGGGTACTGATGTCGCAGCATATAAAGGTGCGGATCTGTACCCGGCTGAACCTTTAACGACCGAGGAGCTCGAAGGGCTGTACGCCTGGCCAACACCACAGTTTGTAGCGGGGCAGGGCTTCTTGAAGAAGGAAGAGTGGTTAGGCTTAGTAGGGTCGAACAAGGAGTTGCAGGGGTACATCTTGCGTGGGGGATATTCGGAGTATATGAAGGACTGGGAGACTAGGGTGCCAGTTACTCGCAGGCAGAACAACCCCAACATAGGTCCCCATCATGACTTTGTGAAAACCTCTTTGCAGGATCTACTGGCTTCAGGTGGCATTGAGGTAGTGACACATCTTAGGGATGACCCAAACGAGGTCAGGGTCATTGCTCCGCTAACGATAGCTGAACAGGGAGGGGGCAAGCTGAGATTGTGTTGGAATGGCAGGCCAACTAACGTAGGTCTAGATGCGCAACGTTTTAAGATGGAGCATGTATCTACTATTGCCCGTATGTTGAGGCCGGGTGATCTGCTCATGACCGTTGATCTGAAATCTGGATATCACCAGTTCCCTTGCACTCCATGGTTTAGAAAGTTCTTATGTTTTGAGTTTGATGGGGTGGTCTACAGGTGGACGGTGATGCCATTTGGCCTCTCTACAGCCCCAAGGGCATTCAGTAAGCTAACTAGAGCGCTCCTGAAAAGATGGAGGGCTCTTGGGATCCGGTGCTCTAACTTCATAGATGATTTCATCTTTGCTGTGCGGCCAGAGGAGGCTGAGCGCATCCGGGCCTTGATATTGGCTGACTTTGCACGCCTAGGTCTGTACATAAGCCTCGGCAAAAGCATGCTGAAGCCCGGCACGATGGTGAAGTATTTGGGTGTCAATATCTGCACAGCCCCGGTGCCACATCTGCGGATGCCGGATGGTAAGATAGTTAAGTTGCGGGATTCACTGCGTAGGATCCTGAATGCCGCAACGCAGTCGGCCCCACAACAAAATCAAGATTTGCCTGAGGTGGAACGGTTGGGTAGTGGTGTGAGAATAGGTGGCAGAGTCTTGGCGCGGCTGCTAGGTATGCTACAGTTCTTTAGAGCGGCCGTGCCGCTGGTGGCAGTTTTCACTAAGGCACTGTATGCGTGTTTAAGGTCGCTACCTTTGGATGAGCGTGGCTGGGTTGCCTTTGTTGAAAGGGTTGTGCTTTCGGCACCTGCATTGGCCGAGTGTGACTTCTGGTACCATCGGGTCAAAGTGTGGAATGGCTTTGTGGTGAAACCCCGCACAGTCTCGAGGGTGTTGTATACTGATGGCTCCGGGTATGGCTATGCGGGGGTGCTGCATAGGGTGCAGCAAAGGGTTATGGAGCCGGCTTTTCAGCTCACATCTGGGGTTTGGGAAAGTTGGGCGTCCACCGACTCAGTGTATACAGAATTGCAGGGCTTGTGGAGGGCGCTTGTGGCTGCTGGGAACACCATAGTAGGTCAGAATGTGTTACACAGAACTGACAGCATTTCCACTTATTGGATATTACGCAGTGGGGGTTCAAAGAGCAGTAGGCTTAACATCATAGCCAGGAGGGTGGTGCTCTACTGTGCCGTGTATAACATTCATTTGGCTATGGAGTATGTGGGGGCTGATGTGATTATCAAGTCTGGAGCGGACGCGCTGTCTAGGGCTCTGGATGAGTCAGAGTGTATGTTGAATGCTGGTGTGTACGGCAGGCTTTGGAATCTGTTTGGGGGCTGGGAGGTTGACAGATTCGCTAGCAAGGGATCAGTGCAACTAGACATGCGCAACGGTGTTGCTCTGCCTTATTGGAGCTTGTATGCTGATGGAGCAGCAGAGGGAATCGATTCATTGAGTGCAAATTGGGCTGGTCGCCGTAATTATGCATTCCCACCGGTGAAAATTGTAGGCCAAACATTGGAGCTAGTGCTAGCTCAAAAGGCCACCACAGTTCTGATAGCGCCCAAATGGGAGGCGCAATGGTGGTGGCCCTTGTTGATGGGCAATGCTTACATGGTTGTGGATTTAGCACCACTGTTGTCGGAGGGTGGCTTGTTTCAGGAGGTTAGGAAGAATGGGATGCAGCACCCTCTTGGGAAGGCGGCTAAGGCGCCTGCGGCCACTGCCTGGGTTGCTGCATATTTCCGGTTCTGATTGTGCATTTATGGAAACGATGTCAATGCAGCACGTGCTCATAGCTGCGAGATAGCAGCAGGGCTCTGACCTGTGTATCTTGGGAAGGTAACATCATGTAACAGAGCATACACAGACTACTGGTTCATGTACGTCAGCCGAGTTAACCGCCACTCGTGTCCGTAACCGTCAGTGGTGGTCACATTTCTGCGCCACATTATGCAAAGGCACAACAGCTAACTAGACGTCCAGGTCAGCCGTTAGTTATTATGTCGCCTATTCCTAAATCTCCGGTCTGCAATCCACTGTCTGATACCATTGTAATATAGCGGGCCACTGAGCTGACATCCAAGGGAGGGCTGCGCTTCGCAGCTCCAGGTCTTCTCCAGCGTATGGTCTGGCTTTTTGATGACCGTCATGCAGTGATCCTGGTTTCTATGTTGGAACAAAGTTAGCGTGCTTCACTGAGCTGGTGCATAGTTGATATGCGGTCATAATATGAGTCTGGTACTAACCAGTTCTCTGCATGAGTGGAATTGGCCCGCCGCCATATTGTAGTATATCGCAGTCACTGCAGCCTAGTCGGCACCACCTCTATTCCCCCCATCCTTCACAAGATCCAGGCTCTTGAAACATCCCGCGGCAGAATCACACTAACATGCTTGCAGAGTGCTGCAACACCATCTCAGGACTAGCATACAAGTATTCCCTGACCGCATCAGATTTCCAGCGGCCCATGAGCTTGATGAAGCGCAAGGGTACCCCCACCCTGGCAGCATGGGTAGCACCCCCCCTGCGCAGTGAATGTGCAGCGTACATGTGCGCACCAGGTACCCCGGCCCTCTCCAGGGCCTTCTTCAACCGTGGCGCTATCGTAGTCTTTTTCAGGGCCTCACCACTGTGCATTGAGGTGCAGAACACAGGCCCTGATGCGCCGTTGCCACCGGCTAGTAACTTGAGGGCCTGTAGGGTCTTAGCTGGGTGAACCTTTGCATCCTCTGCAGACGCCAGCAGCACCCATGATCCTGCTCCCGGGTCTGTTTTGGTTTTGGGCAAGAACAACAGCACTTCCCCACCCCTCGTGAAGTGGACATCCTGCCACTCCAGCCCGACAATTTCTGAGGACCGCAGCATGCCTGCCCAGCCAATCGTGAACATTGCTGCGTCCCTGGCCGCTACATACAATCCACCAGGCTGGTCCTGCGCAATCGTTTCTATAACACGCCGCAGGTCTCTCGCTGACAACGGGAGTTTCTGGCGTACATCCTGCACCGCAAGCTTCCTAGCGACCTTTAAGGCCCGCTGTATCCCCTGGTCTTCAAGAACATTCGCCACCCCCCACTCCTCGGACGCCCATCTGCGGAGGCCCGACATCGTGACTGCGATCGTGGACAGTTTGTAATTAGCCTGCACCAATGCTGCAATGAAGAGCTTGATTTGCCCCGGGTCCGGACCGCAAGCCGCACCGGCTGCTCGGCAGAACGCCTGATACCGCTGCACTCCATAGTCGTA
>NSMO01000244.1:0-22583 GCA_002588565.1 Coelastrella sp. UTEX B 3026
TCCACTGAAGGCCAGAA
Source organism: Coelastrella sp. UTEX B 3026 (assembly GCA_002588565.1). Classification (NCBI taxonomy): domain Eukaryota; kingdom Viridiplantae; phylum Chlorophyta; class Chlorophyceae; order Sphaeropleales; family Scenedesmaceae; genus Coelastrella; species Coelastrella sp. UTEX B 3026. Next base: position 18 of record NSMO01000244.1, read on the forward strand.
GGCCAGAAGGACACTGTACCAGTAAAGGGTTTTGTCAACCTTCATGCTGTTTGTTTGTCTGGGTTATGACTGTATTATGAGAGCGTATGCGCAACCACTTGTCAGCAGTGCCGTGATCATTGCATTGCCGCCAGTCCGAGAACGCCAACAGACTGGCGAGGGGCAACTACATGGCCCTGCTTCATATTGTATACCGTTCTTTGCACTGATAAGCAGCTGCACACAAGCCTGGAGGCGTGCTGCCTCTGCCAGAGTCTGTGATCACAGTGCACTATCCCCCGCAGCAAGGCCTCCCCTACTTCCCACCACTCTAAAAACCAGTAGATCACAACGAGACAGCAAGTTTGAACGGATTCGCGAAACCTGATCAGATACCGCTTCTCAGAAGCCGGCGGTGCTTCAAGCCGCAGTGCGGCGGTCATGACAGAAGCAGGCAAACTTGGCCTAGCGCTTGCCAACACATCGGATGTCTAGAACCAACAAAAGTTTACCTTTCAAGTCAGTAGACAAGGAACACGAGACAGCACATGATATCTTTCACCCTATCAACTCCCTGGTGCCATTTGTAGAGAGGGAACCGCTTCTGAATCAATGTACAGTGACACCATGTGCCAACCGGTCGGATGGGACTTAGATCAAGAGGACCCAATCTTGTTGCTCAGAGGCTACTACATAGTGACTGCCTTCTCTTTGAAGATGGGTTGCCAATTACAAGTTGGACAGCATCTTGAATGACCAACAGCTTATTCAAAAGCTGTCAACAGTAGAGCAGCCGTGAAGGGCTGCTTACAGACATCGATGTCATTGCGAAGGAGTCATGGATTGCCAATCAAAAAGCCCAATCTGCCAAGCACACTGACACAAGCTGCAGGGACGTCTGTTAGTACTTCTGTTGCCATGGCATCTCAACTTGAACTGGATCAATCAAAGGACTGCATCATTGGTGAAAGTGCTCTGCCTCTGTCGGAAGCAGACTGCATGGGTCTCGTTAGAATAGCCGCTGCACCAACAACAGCAGGCTCCTTTATATTGCTTCCCCTTGTGCTGTTCCTGCTGCTGCTGCAGCAGCCTGCAGCTGTGACTGCTGCTGCTGCTGTTGAGGTACCACTTCTGTTGCTGCTGTGTTCATGACCGCAATGGAGGGCTTATGAGGATGACAGTATCACCACGGACAAATAGGAAAGGTATACTGCGCTTTTGGGTCTGCAGGACACGTGAAGTTGGCACAATGCCATTGATCAGTAGGTATAGCTGAACTGTGTGTAGTGCTGTTTTTGTGCACAGCGGACCTGACATGAAGGCATACTGCCACGACACTGACGTTGCTGTTGTGCTTGGTATGATGAGCTGGCCCGCATACAATGGAGCAGCTAGGAGCCATGGCATCCTCGGATGTTAACTGTAATCAATGCCTGACAAAGCTCTGCGCAACTGCTGCGGCTTGCAGATCTATGCATATCTTATGTTGGCCTTGGCGCAGCTGTGCAGCGAGCCGTTCACTTGCAGCAACTGCTGCGAAGGGTTTACTAGCTCTAACAGATTGACCCCATATACTTACAGAAGACAACGAGCCAACCCAGCCAATCATTGTATGTACGACTGACCTTGATGATTTCTTCGTATGTTTCGTCGTCTATTTCTATTGTTGTGATGGTTTCTTCTACCTCCCCTAAAATCATGTTCAGATGCTGGTCGTATGCCTGCGGCAGCAATGGTGCGTTTACTCACGCGCACAAAGATTGCGAGCTCGTGACACGATGACGGCCGTAGTGGGTGGCCGGCAACGACCGCTACAGTACGGCCGCGTTGCGATGCTCCTGTCTGGGCAACATGGCAGACTGCTGCTCTGGCTCGAGCTAGGCTGCACGGTCCTGACTGAGCTTGCGCAAAGTCACGTGATACAAACGAAGTTCAGAGACTGCTGGGATGATTATGAGCTTCTATCCATTGCTTGTAAGCTTGTAGTGGAACTCTGATAGTTGACAGAGAGACTGTCTGCTGAGCTGTGATGTACACTCACATGCAGCCTGCCTCGCAGCTCCCGCTCCCCTCGGCACTTTACGTATATCCGCTCGTCTAAACTAAGCTTTATCAAATCCAGAGGCTCCTTCACAGTGGCCTCCTCTTCACCCATAGCCAACCCCCTGCTGACTGCTGATCAAACACTACAAGTCCGGAGATGCGCGCAGTAAGACCCTTGAAGCCCGTGTATACTGTATGTAACAACACGCAATATCAGATAATAGCGCTGCTTGACGATGCAGTGTCCTCAACGACGGCCAGGACGCAAAAAGCAGTGGTAGCAGTCACTCTGGGCAAGGTATACGTTGCAAGCTGATGTTGACCGGACATAACGCAGAACACTTAAGCAATGAAATCATTCAACATCCTTGGCACCACCTACTGCTGCAACTTGTCATTTGAGCGCGTCGATTCGGTACAGCAGCAGATTTGAGGCAACAACAATCTTCAGAGCCTGGTGACGGGAGTCTTCACCTGGCATAGGCACGTTGTAGTCAGTGCTGTTGTAGTTGCACTGTCGTAGCAGCTGGCTAGCAGGATCGACCATGTGAGTAGTCCACCCAAGCGCCAGATGATATCTGATGGGTTCCAAATGCTGCTTACTTAAGTCAAGAATTCACCCGGATGCAAATGAGTCCCCTAGCGTGCCAATCTGCTCAGGATAGGAGACACTTGCTAGGAACCCCGTAGTGTCAAAGCCAATTTGATTGTTTGTCGTAAAACCATTGACGACGTTGTATTCCTGCGCAGGGTGGAGTACACCGAGGAGGACCCAAAGCCTCAGGTACAGTTCTCGATCGCAGTGTGGTGCCTCACCTGCACTGCGTCGCCATATGTCTGTCCAAACGCGATGTACAGCTTATCAGCTGCTGAAGGTTTTGCTAAGAGCCCCATCTGACCTCTGCTGTCTCTCAACTGCAGCTTGAGGACGCTTGCAAGGTGGAGTGTCTGGAGGAGTGGCATCATTATCAGGTATGCTGGCAAGGTGATCTGGTCTGGAGGCATCAAATCAAAGCCAGGCTGTCCAATTCTCCTGGACAGCTGGGGCAACACCAATACATCAGAGCGGCGTGCGCTGCAGCTGCAGCTCATCAGGCAGTACAGCGCTCATGACCTTGGCTGCAACTCTTACATCATTCTGCTCTGCCGCTGCCAGGAATGTGCGAAGCGCATAACGGACTCCGATGACGAGGGGGCACATTGTACGGGATGGGCGTTTGACTACTGGAAGTGCATAGACAAATGTGTAAGTACTACTAGCACGTACACACTGCAGATAGCATCATTCTGAGGGTTCAGAGCATTCTAGAAGCAGGAGCAGAAGCGTATATTGGGTGGCAGCGCCTTACTTTCAATATACAGCAACTTGCTTGGCATTCTATGTTGCATGAGCGAATATTATTCATAGATAGCAGCTTCTGGTGGATCACTGCGCACGCCACAGCTTGTTTTCTGGTGCAATTGTCTCCGTATGCATCTCTCCACAGCTCAAAGTCTGCAGGCACAATGCTGCATTGTCACAGCATAGTGTCTGGTTTTTTGAAGGGGCATCATGACTGTGCGTATATTGCATGACAGCACTGACCTTCTGTTACACCATGCACCTTGCCAACCTGCTGCACTTGTAGGTGGCACCGAAGCTGTTCAAGCAACTAAAGTGAAGCAGCTGATCCTCGTATAAAACGTACAGCTTATAGCCTGGTTCAGCATTTAGTCAGCAGCAACAGCTGGAGTCATAAATGGGAGGACACAGCAGTTCCTTATATGCAGCAGCAGACACAGTGTCCTAAGCAGAGTCCCGGCACTCGGTCTTTGCGGCAGCACGCTTTTTGCAGCACGCTTCTTGCGGCACGTGTTAGCGCTCGGGGGCATGGTCAAGTGGCAGCTGCAGCAGCTGGGGTCAAGTGATGCAGCTTATGGTGGCATATCTGCAAAGGTGGACTGCAAACCCAACATAAACAGGATAGCAGTTGTAGATGGTGGAACCATGGCATTCTGAGGCATAGATCCTGAGCCACCCCTTCATCACACTGCCGCGCTTGCCAGGGGGCAAATGCTACACAGTTGTGCATTGGTGGTGCAGAGGCGCTGGCAGCGCTGTTTGTAGTGTGGCTGTTCACAAAGGTTCAAAAGAGATTCTATCCCAACAGCTGTATGACTGCATCGCTGGAGTCAGTTTCCACGAACTTGCTGCATGTCCAGGAGAGCATTTATCCGGGGTGTAGTGACTGTGCTTTGCCACATCGAATGGCAGCAGCGCGCTGTAATAGTGGACCTTCCAATTGCATACTGCTCGTGTAGTATTGAGAGGCGTCCAGCAGGGATGTACTGGGTGGCTCACCGCCATGCACCAATGGTGATCAATGTTCTATATTGAAACAATGCCGCAATGTTGTGTTAGTTACAGCAGCCACATAGTTTATCACACTTAGGTGCCCCCTCCGCAGGGCATGCAGCTTGGCACCGCATCTACCACTGGTAGCGGCTGCATTGGCTCAGTAACTTCATGAAGTCCCTGGGACGCTAGCCAGCTTGTTCACAGTTGCGCTGCATATGTAGGAGGATCAGCAGATGATTCAATCACCTTGCAGCACAACACACACATCCCAGTCAGTGGTGTGATAACTTTTCTGGGGTCGTCCGCGCGGGGGAGTGCAGAGGGGGGCGCCATCAGCCCCCCTTTGCTGGGGTCTGGGGCGAAGCCCCAGAGCCCCGCGAGATTGCCTATAGAAAACGTGATTTTTGCACTATTTTGGTGCCGAATTCTTGCTGCTGCGTACAGCATATATCGGCCCAGCAGCACTCAACAGCAGCAGGCTGTATGTAACACTGCATAGCAGTAACGATCGCCAGCATGCCAAGCATGTGTTGCTGGTCGTACCTTCGGCTGCTGTTTCTTCATCGTCTTGGTTGTGCCTGGCGGTGCCCCAAAGAGTGTGCAGATTGCTGCGCTTGGCGGGAGGGGGGGGGGGGGGGTACTGCCCTTTTTTGCCCTTAACCATGCCCCATAACGAACACACTGCTAAGGCTAAGCCTGCTGCAAGCGATACAGCTGCTATCCAGTGCTTATGTGGCCAGAGGTACGGGCCCAGGAATGGCAGGGCAGCAACATCCTAGTAAACTGGAACTGAGCGCGCCAGGGGCTTCGCTGCTGCCGCGACGACCTTCACTGATCCGATAAAACCAACGTTTCCCCTGGGATGTTGTAAAACATCCATAGGAGCAACAGGCAGTAAGATGTCGCTCGTGGTCACTGATGGTAAGCGCGGTATCGGTCAATGTCAGTAGAATGTGGCTGCTGTCATCCCAAGTGCACGATCTCAACTCAAGATATCTCGATACGTTGCGTGATGTACAGCAGGGTGGCCTTCGGCCACATGCTGGGCCCTGGCGGGCCCAGCAGTACAGCAGCAGAACCCCCTGGGCACCCAGCAGGCCAGTCCGCGCTTGCGCGCGGACTGGCCTGCTCAAACAGCCCCATTTCTCCGCGCATCCCAACTTTGCTCCGCGCTGCGCGGAGGCGCGGAGGGGTTATCACTACACTGGTCCCAGTACCGTCTGATGAAACTGATCATACTAGAAAACTATACTGGCAAGGATACTGACACAATTAACAACACATGTCCACCTTAGCCACTGCCCTGCATGCACTGGCTAGATTTATTGGCTTGCATGTTTTTGTCAGCTTGGAGCCAATACTAGTGCTCCACCGCTGAGGCGACCTGTCAATGGCACTGACCGGTGACACAACGATACACCGCAGCTCTTGCCAGTGCATCTAACCTGTTGCATGGCTCAATAACTTTCACAACGATAACAACAATAAGATGCATCTAGACGATTCACAGTGACAAATGCTTATGCACATCGAGGCAGCAGGGTGCTCTTGCCGTACAGTTCATGAATCTCTGTTGGTACAATGGATACATGTCACATGACGGTCACCACATAAACGCTCAGGGTAAACGATATGCATAGAACTGTGAACACAGCCAGCGTTTACTGGGTGGCGGCCCCTTGCATTCAGTATGCAATATCTTGCTTGGCACTCTATGTTGCATGAGCTGAAATCTACAGCCAGCAGACTGCAAATATGGGTACTAGACAGCAGCAATTGCTCAGACAAGCAAGTACTGCATGTACTCAGCTAACAAACTGGCGGACATTATGCATGGCTGTGGCAGCTGCTGCACTACCACGGAGCTTGCATGTCTTTGAAGAGGTAAACAACATCAACAGCATACAGAAGAATCCCAAGATTGGGAAAAGGCGCTGCAGACTAGCTGTGCCTGCGCATGCATCAATGATCATGTCCCTAGGCAACATCACAAACATATTCCCTACCTCACAGGGATTGTGAGCACATATCCAACCTCAAGTTCAACATAGTGACCAAGTAAATAGTACGTATTCCCCATGCATAACCTGTATCTGTGCGATCAAATTAATGCCATAGCAGATACCCTGTAACTGTACACAGTGCAACAGAGGCACCCAAGCCCAGCAAGCATGCGTCAAGCATGACACCCTGGAGCTACTGAGCTCACTGCTACTCGAGACTTAAACACTTGTCTTGCTGCAAGGCTTGCAGTCACTGCTACCTGTACATCACCAATGACTCTACAGAAGACTACATTGCTGGCTCTTGCAGCAGCTGTTTCGCTTCAGCTAGCAGACGTCTGGCTCCTTTCAACAGCAAAGCCAACCAGCGGACATGGCACCCACAGGCAAAACCCCCCGGCCTCCAATTCATTTGGTGTTGCCGAGGCCAGCCCTGCTGCAGTCCTACCCCTGCAGAGCTGTGCCAGTTTTGCTTTTACAACGCTTGCGGTGTAAGGCTGATGTACCACGCTGATGTGACGCTCAGCATGAGAGCCACTGACCGCATCCTGCCCTGCAGACCTGCTAGCTACAATTGCAATCCAGTCCCAGCTGCTGCTACTGCTGCTTGGGTTGCATCCTTTCTTGTGGCTGTGTATCCTGCAACTGCAACTGCTCTACAGCAAATTCCAGTCCTGATTCTGGCTGCAGTTGTGGTGCCTCCGCAAACAGTCGTCTGGCTCCTTTGAACAGCAAAGCGAACATGCGATATGGCACCCACAGGCAGTCGTCCCAGGCCTGTGCTAGACCCCCTGGCCATTCATGGCTGTGTATTGACGCTGCTGCCAGGAGGCGCTCTGTGGCAGCAGCCCAGGATAGTTCCCTGCATTATAATCAAACAGAATACAGCACTTCAAGATCTCTAGCATGCTAACAAACAACATCAGCAGTTGAGCAACTTGGGACAATCTGAATACTCATAAGCTGATTGCAACCCCGAGTTGGGTGGTGATGCGTGCCCAGCGGCTCACTTGTTCATGCCGGTATAGAACAGTGTAGAACCAGAATGGCAGTACAAGACGGTGGAAGGAGCGTATACCTCCATGTGAAGGGCAAAAATTTAAGCACCATCCAGGCATACCTTAGCTGGGCACCACTGAGAGGTGGTGGATCATTGTCCAGTGCACGCAGCAGCTGATGGCTGAATGTGGCCTTGTTGTTGAACATCAACACGTTGGGGAATGACTTGAAGAACTGATTGCAGGCTACACTGGGTAGTATGACCCATTTGTTCATGGCGACTGCTTCAGCTGTGGCGGTGGCCAGCACATCCTTCTTACAGCAGTTGATGAACACCTGTGTTCAGATACAACAGCAGCACAAGATGCCGTCAAATGTCTGCTTGGCTGGCAACCACGTCTGCCGTTGCGACTGCTTCAGCTGTGGCGGTGGACAGCACATCCTTCTCACAGCAGTTGATGAACACCTGTGGTCACAGGCAGCAGCAGTACAAGGTGCCGTCAAACGTCTGCCTGGCTGGCAACCGCTTCAACTGTGGCCAGCACAGGCCTTTCTGAGCAAGCGACAGCGGCGGTGGCGTTACTTATTAGCTATCAGATATGTGTGCTCCACATGCCTCTGAGCTCAACCATGCTGTTACCCACCAGACCAGACTGACATCAGTGTGGCTGCAGCAAGCCTTACAAGACTTGTGACGCGCCAGGCGTGCAGTTCAAAACAATACAGTGCAATGCATTACACGAGCTAAGCATTTCTGTTGGTGGCACCAATTGGTTGATTTAAGCAGCACATGTGTATGCATCACACACGTGTGTTGCCTCTCACATTACCGGATGGTCTCCGGTTCTAACCCTAGATTACCATTCTTCATGTGGCTGGGGGTGCTCATGAATTACCTCATCACCATCACGTTACATATCATCAGAGAGAAAACACCACAGAGGCAAAGCCAAAAACAGTGCCTTCCAGTACCACATAAAGACCTCAACATTACGGTGTCTGCTGCTGCTGTGTAGCAAGCAATATATAACTTACCTTGTAATGCTGCAGCTCTTCGCTGCAGTGATCCGCGTGGCCCTTGAACACCAGAGGCAGCTTGCGTCGTTCAGCGTCTGCTTGTATGGCTGCCAGGTCAGGACCCACGCCAAACACATCTACTGACACCTGCAACACGAGCGCAAACCAGTGCAACAGATGGCATCTAGCATTGCTTGATTCAGCTTCATTCAGCTTGCTTCAGCTTGCTTTGGCTTGATGAAAAGTTGCTGGGGGTGGCAATAATGATACAAGAACTAGTGCCGTTTAAACGTTTGCCCTTGGATGGGTGTAGTTGTCATGCATAGGACTGTGTATGGATAGCGACAATACATATACAGTACAAATATGCAACATGACCTGGATCAGCGCAGACGTGCCATGGCGCAAGTGCGTAACAAGATACTCTAATCTTCTTCCATTGGACGGGTATACCGGGGATGTGCATTACATACAACCGTCAGTCAGCTTATACGCAATGCGTGTGCCCAGCCAAGCAAGACACAACAAGCAAGCTGCGCAGCGACCAAACAACCAATGCTCTACCCAGTGACACCCAGGGAAACACAGAGCATGGTATTAACACACAAGCTACTGTGACGCATCTGTGCGGTGGCGGCACACTACTTTAAAACACTCCCAAACAGCAGGGTTTACCTGTCCGTACTTCTTCTGGTGTTGCTGCAGCAGGTCCATCATTTCACCATGGCCCTTATCCCACAGAGCTTTACCCAAAAAGTAGCATCCCTGTATCAGGCACATAAGCCGGGGTAAGTACACAGGCCATACATATATGGGCAGGATATGCGACAGACAATCAGCTTACATGCACTGCAAGCACACTCAAGAAGTAGCATCCCTGTATCAGGCACACCAGCTGGGGTAAGTACACCGGCTACGTGTGGTATGCGATAAAACAAGAGACAATTAGCCTATATGCACTGCGTGTGCCCAGCCAAAGCAAGGCAGTACGGGCGATGATTGCAGGAGCCAGAGCTCTTGCTTGATGAGAGATGATATGCTGCATTGTGCTTGATACAAGGCCTGGGGAAGTGCCATAGATGAACTCGGGATGCATATGTAGCAGCTCTAGTAATACAACTGCCAATCATGCCAGGGGTTTGCAGAGCCATCGGGTCCACTGCTGAATCGAAATTCCAATGAATACTGCTTAGATGTTTTGACCCAGAGGGGGCTGCAAACTCAGCAGCTAAAGGTGCGTCCAGGGAAGTAAGCTGTAGGCTACAAAAACTAATCCCCCAGCCCTTCAAAGCAACCTACCTGGCTGAAACAGGAACAAGTACCATTCAGAGTGGCCCCTGTCTGCTCCAGCTGCTCTTGCTGCAGGTGCTGCTGCTGCTGCTGCTTCCACAGCCTGTGTGCTTGCTGCTGCCCAACCCTGAGAAACTTTGCTGAAACACCGTGTACGTTCACCACAGTGCTGCGGGACAGACCCCTGGCTATTTCTGACAGCTGTATAGTCTGCATGATAGAAACAAGAATGTGTTATTACTGTCATTGATGCAGGACAAACATCCCAGGGGTAGGCATCATAACGTTTCGATGGACATGACAAGCATAGGATGTGCTCCGCAGGTAGCTGCACTGACGCACAACCCTGAGACGCGGTCCTCCCACATCAATCATCACATGCCGGTAGGATGGTGAAGTTTACCAATGCATACCCCCATTGATCGCAACCACCCCATTGATTGCAACCACCTGTTGACACACATCCAAACGAGCTAGCAACTGTGTGAGTAGAGAGGCATGACTGACGTACAATCAACATCCGTATGCTCGTCAACACTTAAACATACCTCGTGTCAATGCAACTTGCACACCACCCTGCACACCAGCCCTACTGCAGCTGTGTTTACATAACTGCCAAGCGAGTCTAACCTATATGTCATAGTATACATGTGCAGCACTTCTACTATCTTACTGCACAAAACATGCCCTAAATGAAACACACCTTGTGACAATGCAGCTTGCACACCACTCTGCACACTAGCCCTACTGCTGCTGAGTTGATAAACCCGCCTGGCAGGTCTCCTGCATATCCGCTGTAGTGTGTGTGCAGCACTCCTACTACATGTTTGAAGTGGCTGGTCCAGCGGGTGTTACTGCGGTACCAGTTCAAGTGCTCGGGCTCCTCGAGCAACACTAAAGATACCTGCAGCAGCAACACCAACAGCCATAGGATCAGTGCTTGCTCGCTGACAAGGAACACATCAAGGTGGCTGGTCCAGCGGTTGTTGCTGCGGTATCGGTTCAGGTGCTCAGGCTCCTCGAGCAACAACAAAGATACCTGCAGGCCAGGAGTGGCACCAACAGAGATAGCATGAGTGCTTACTCGCTACCAACAAACGCAGCGGAGGGAGGGGATCGGGGTGTTCAAAGCATGTATAGTGGCATGACGTGTCATCTACAGCGGTACAGCTGGACGGGGATGTGCAAGCAAGCTTCTTCAACAGCAACACTACTGAGATCATTCTGATTACTCACATTGTGAGAAGGTATCAACTTCACAATGTCCTCTGATGCGAATATACATCTGCTTGCTGGGTAATACCGCGCTTTATAGAACACAATGTTGAAGTTTGCTGCTCCTGCAGGCAGCTGACTGTGTTCCTGCACCCAAGATCTGATTACTGCTGCTTGCTGTTGAGGTGTGCTGCATGTGACGCCTGCTGGGAAGATCAGCTGCTGATCTTGTACGGGAATGAATGGGACTACTAGTGTGACCTGCAGGAAGGGAGTGCCAGGTCAGCAGGAGTCAACTGCCAGGTCAGCTGGGCTTGGTTGCATGCAGCGCACATTGCTGGGTCGATCTGGCTGGCTTGGCTGATCGAGAATCAATTATGCATGTCGCGGTTTGAACATAATGAAGGGATAGAACATAACATCGAGAAACAGGTAGAACATCAGATCCACTTCGGCGCTGGCCCTTAAGTAGGGCAATTTACAGGGATGTGCAGGTGACAGAGGCATGTGCTGCCTGCAGGGTGGTCTGTATGCTGCTGCATAAAAGGGCTGCAACAAAGGTGCTCCTCAGGTGAATTGTGTTATGAAGCACACCTCGTACTGCGTTAGTGCTGCTAAGTAAGCTGCACGTAGAGCAGGATTGACAGCAGTGCCTGCGATAAAGCCAGCAGCTGCAAGTCAGTTTCCAGGAACAGCAACCGTCGGCACCGGGATGGGCGTCGCGGCATGCATATGGCCCTGGATTGGGTGACATGACGAACCACGAGCTCATGATATGGCGACATCACACAATGGAAGCCGTGTCGAGGCTTGATTACGAAGATCGCGCTGGTGTGTCAGAAAGGGCGCTGGACTTGCTTACCAGTCCTCCAGGGTATTGCTGCAGTGGTAACTATCACAAGTGCTCCCCGTTGCTTTCTAAGATCAAGTATGGCAGGTGGCTTGTGCTTTCTACGAGCCTGCAAGGCTCTTCTTAGGAGTTTGGCACTGCTGTACGCCACACAGCCCTTTAGGCCCAGAGACAACAGGGGAAACAACATAGCTAGTAACAATCATTCAAAGTCTTTCAGACTGAAGGAATAGCTGGGTGCAGGGCTGGTACCAACCAGGGCTTCATGATGCCCAGCATCTACTGTCGCAGTGTGGCAAATCCTGGACACACACGCTTCCGACGAGCAGCGTGGGCTACAACCTGATGCACGCAGCGACGGCTGAAGCCTACGCACCTAATCCAACGTTGAATTGTGTTACTGAAGAGCCATACCAGAAGCCCAGTCTGAAGCTCACGGCACGATCGTAATTGTGGCTGCACCAAGTAGAAACGGCGTGGGGCTCGTGATGGCAGCTGAACATAGCGTCGATTACTCATCTGTCACACTCCTCCGCACACTGCTCGCAATCTCCGCAGAGCTCATACCTCGCACTTACGTTTGATGTGCACTACAGGAAAGCCAACTTCCGTCTCGCCAAAGCAGAGCCGAAGCCCGTACGAGCCGCAAACTGCACCTTGTCGGCACAGTTGCTGCTGTAGGTGTGCGTTCTGCCCATGCTGATACCCTTTGCCAGTCTGCTATTGCCCTCCACAAGTTGCACGACATAACTTCAACTTTAGATCATGGCCAGCAGCTTGCAAGACGTGTATCACTCAATTAAAGCAGTACTAGACGTCTTCAAGCGACCCCATGAACCCACTGCTGATGTCCCTAGCAAGCAGACAATCTTACAAGCAGCAGAGCAGATCAAAGCAGATGCCGCCAAAAGTGAGCTTCTTTCTCATTGCCTGGCCGAGGATCGATCGCGTTTTTTTCAGGAAACTGCAAACTGTTACTGTTCCGGGTTCATGCCAGTCAGCAGCAGCTGCAGCAGCACTGAGCGCCTGCCATGTCAGGTTTTGGTTTGAACACAATGTTGCAGAGTCAGTTACAACCGCTGACTCTCCAAATGTTGCTGCAATGCTGACAGTGATAGCATCATCATCCTTTGCTGCCACATTGAATTCACTGTGCATGATGCTTTGCAAAGCTGGTGATGCCTTGACAGTGGCCTTGCCCACCACATCAACCCCGCACCCTGCAGCAACCTCAGCAAGTGGTCAGCTGCCGAGCGCTGGTACTGCTGCAGTTTGATTAGAATGAGCCGTAGCTGTAACACGTGTAAACCATTGATCTACTTGATTCGGGCAACACCCCGTGACCTCACCCACTGCTCACTTTAGCCACCATCCTACAGCAAAGCTGCGTCGCGTTATTTATATGATTTCCCACACTGACAGCAAGGCATTCAGAGGAGCCTTACTCGGTAGTTTCTCTCCGTTGGTCTACTTTGTTCAGGCAATGCCCCACCCGATGACCAGCTGGTCAATGTCACCACCCCAATATAGCAAAAGCGTGTCACATCTTGTTTGTCATGTCACACACTGACAGCAGCAGCAGCAGCAGGACAAACTTTTACTACAAACCCTACACGGTGTTGCTGGCTGCAGTTGGTCTACTTTGTTCAGGCAATGCCCCACCCCAAGACCAGCTTCTGAGTTTAGCCACTGCCCTACAGCAAAGCTGTGCCACATTTGTCATCTTATGCCACACACTGACAGCAGCAGCAGGACAAACACTGAAGAAGGAGCTACTCAAGTTGGCGCAGAGTTTGGTGAACCCCTGTTTGATGTTGATCAAGGAGATGGACAGTGGGAAGGACCTCAAACCCTATGTTGGTAAGCAGATTCATACAACATACAGCACTCGGTGCCTGTGCAGCCAGTGTGGTTACTGCGCATCCCCAATCTGATGTGGTGATAGTTACAGTGCAGCATGCGTTTGTCAGCAGCAGCAGCAGCAGCACGCAGCAGCAGCGCAGCAGCACGCAGCAGCAGCAGCTTATTCCTTCGTCCAATGAGCCAAAGACAGCAGGAGCAAGGAGATGTACAGCAGCAACAGTTTGCCACATGCAGCATGTATTTTGGTAGCAGCAGCAGGAACATCAGGCCGTCATCGTGCCCTGTATTCAGCCAGCGATGTAAGTGGCCAACATGTTGGTCATTCCTGGAGCCGCTTGCTAACAGCAGCAGCAGCGGCAGCAGCAGCAGCAGCTGACATGGGTTCTATCTGATGCAAGAAGTGTTTCCATTGCCGCAGCGTTGCATTCCAAATATCGCAGCTGCTGCATGAGCTAGACTGCTTAAGACCGAGAGGCTTGAAGTGGATGTGCTTATGATGCCAGGCAGTAAGCTGAACGCATGGCGCAGCACAGCAAGGCCGGCAGGCCAGCATCATCAGCTCATTGTCTTGATGCTCGACGATTTGGTAGTGTGCGCCAGCGTTTGTGTGGTGTATACCGGCAATGTGCAGGATATACAACAGACAGTCAGCTTATACGCACTGCGTGTGCCCAGTCAAAGCAAGACACAACAAGCAAGCTGCACAGCAACGAAAGCAAGACACAATCCATGCAATCTGCCAACACCATTATTGGTCAGTATGTAATGTAAAGAGCATGAGCCGCTGTTGTTGCTGCTGCTGTGGCGGTTGCTCCTCCTCCTGCTGCTGCTGCTGCTGGCAGGTCTCGTTTGGGATGGTGTGGGTGGCGTGCCCAAGGCGTCATTTGACAACAAGACGTGTGTGTTCAAGGGGCTGGCTGCAGTCATGGCAGTCATTAAAGACACAGCCAGAGAGGTAGATATACGGCCATCTTAGCAAATTGCATGAAAAGAACCAATAATTGAGTTGATCGGATCAAAAGGACGCATCTCCGTAGAAGTTTGATGTATTTTTCTCCAACCTAATCATTGGCAAATCAGATTGCACACATTCACAGAGATTTTCGAATAGGAAAAACTTGAAAACATTCAATTGTACAAACAGTCTAAACTGTCCAACTGTAAACCAGACTTCCATAGCCCTCTTGATGGTCTTCAATACCGCCAAGAGGTCTATAAAAACTACAAATCAGCAATTCATACTTTTGCCTTCTGTTCAGCATCATATGTAAACCAACATATGGGGGTTACTGCATGCCCCTTGGTTGCAATAACACACGTTGGCGGTCAACGGTTTTTGTGCAGCTTGAACCATCAAGCCATCTCGTACATACTGTTGCAAATAGATGTTGTTCTGTAGCGATTCAATTCAATGTGACTTGTGTATGATTATACATTTGCAGGTTGAAGAGTTACAAGCAGAGCAGCAGCAGCAATACGGCGATGCAGACCCCGGCAACAGCAGTGAGCAGCAGCCTGACTCACCAGCAGCAGCAGCCACAGATCTCGACTATGATGGTGGCCAGATGAGTGTCATGGAAATGAAGCTGCTCGATGGCTCATTACGATTGATAGCAGCAGCTTCTGACACACTCAAAGCATTTGGGAAAGCATTACTACAGGTGCAGTGCGGTACATACCATCAAATGGCCTGTGAGACTGTTAAATGGTTTTTTGGATTTAGGTTTTGTTTTGAGACATCAATTGTCGTTATGGGCAGTGCCAGAACACCTGAGTCACTCAAAGCATGTAGGAGGCAGTGCAATAAATAGTGCAGTTGTGTCGTTGGCGACGCAATGCCTTGCTTGATAAAGCTATTGCTTGACGTTGTTTATTGCAGTTATACAAGCAGTTTCTGACACGCTCAAAGCTGTTGGGAAAGCATTACTACAGGTGCAGTGCGGTTGACACAATTGAAAGGGCCTGTGAACTGTTGAGTGGTTTTTGGGATTTGGGCTCTTCTGGTAGTCACACTACAACAAATCACTATGTCAAAAACAAGAGCTGATGCAATAACCAAACGCCTTCTCCGCCATTGCTGCTGCTGCTGCAATTGCAGGGCCCTGAACTTGTTGTCGGCAGTGATCAGCTGGACAGCTGGGAGAGCTGTCTGTTCCACACACAACATCTCAAACGGGCAGTAGAAGATCTGGGGGCAGCTATGTATCCACCACAGGCAAGTGAAAGTAACCCCACACATGCGTTTGACTGTGTATGTGCATACATGTCCCACAGTGGTGGCCTTTGTATTTTCTTCTGCACATGTCCAGTCAGAAATATGTTGCTTTGATTTTCCTTGGTCACAACCGTGCAAGATTACGCCTTTGAACGTGCTTCACAGCAATGGATTGTCCTTGGCTTCCAAGTGCACAGTTGGTGTGCATAGCCTTCAAGCATGACAGATGATATCGACTGCTGCTGCTGCTGCCGCCGCCGCTGCTGCTGCTGCTGCAGGACTTTGAGGAAGTCGGCAGCGCCGCCCTGGCAGTATTCGAGATCACTGAACTAATGATCGATGAATGTCCTTGTGATGATCAACTGGGCGCAGAACAGATCAGTAAACTGTCAGCATCGTTGACCGCAGCACATGAGAGTATGAGCGAGCTTGTGCAAAAGGCGCAGCAGCAGGAAAATAACGCAGAAAGTGGCACAGCAGCGGAATCTGGGGAGGTTGGGCCCGAACAGGAGCAGCAGTAGATGTTCTGAGGCCTGGCCTGTGTGCCTGCTGGGGGCCTGCTTTCGTAGCGGATTACATGGCTGTCTGCGACAACCGGCCGACTCCCGTTTGGCTCATCTCTGAGAGAAGCGGTTTAAACCGGTTCCCGTTTATTCTTGAATCTTAGCGCGTTGCTATGATTTGGTGAATTTCGCGCTCACACGCAGCATCGAGTGACGCCGGCCGTGCCGTTGACCGGCCGGACTGTCTGGTCTTACTCCGAGTCCTTAACGCTGTGCTGCGGATGCTCCTCTCTGAACATGGGTGAAGGTTCGGTTAAGCTGACTGGGTCCAGACAGGCAACTTAGCAGCGACTGCCGGATGCCGTGGTGTCGGGTAGGACCGGCTCGACACGCCGTTCTGTCGGGCATACAATAGAAACCCATTGCATTAGCACAGACACAAACTCCCAAGACACTATCACACCACCGTCCTACTGCCCGTCAACCGAATGCACTTCTGATTCCGTCTCTGCTGCTGCTGCTGCCGCCATTGCTTCCTTGTTAGCTGCTGCTGCTGCCACCGCCGCTGCTGCATCTGCTGCTTGCTGCTGTTCTAACTCTCGTGCGAAAGCCTCCAGTCTGGCTGCCTCCTCTTCTGCTGTCTCCTTCCTCTGACCCTTGACCTACACGAAGTAACAGAAGCAAATCTTCGAGATTTATATGATAATAAATTGTGAACATTGTACAACAAGCATACATCAAAGGCAGAAGTATGTGTGCACGGAACCGGCCACTATCAGCCTGTAAGCATCCAAAGGCCCATGAGGCTTATATATGCCGTCTGGAGTGCGGCTAGCGAGCCGAAAGATTGAAGCCATGAAGCCAAGTTGTGTCTTGTAACTCGCTGACCAACTGACCGTGTCAAATTGCTTGCCGCTCGTACAATACAAATTGTTTCAAACTAGGCAGCAGCTGCCTAGCTTGCAACAAACCAACAATAATAACATGACCAACACACTACCTTTGGACATCATTCTGCTGCATATGGAAGAGCTGCATGTAGTGCATTTGGAACATGAAATCATCACTCAAAGAAAGCACCCCTTACATGGTAGTTTGTGAATCCATCCCACATGTGTGCCACCAGCTGGTTGCCACCAAAGAATCTCCCATTCATCTTGGCCAAACATGCCTGAGCGGGCTCTTCCTGTTTGAACTTGACTGTCACGATACCATCAGGGTTGGCGGCATACACACGGACCTGTGAAACAAGGCAGCACATCACGAGTTAGGGTTAGGGTTTAGGATTAGGGTTTAGGGTTAGGGTTTAGGGTTAGCAGTTTACTTGAGCAATAATTGTAGTTTGAGCATAAACCAGCGTCATGTTTATCTGCTAACACTGTTTCCGCATTGAATGCGGTCATATGTTGGTGAGCGCGTGCAACAAGAGCATGTGCCAGAGCTCGGTAGCGGTGGTGGCTTTTCACGCTTGGAAACTCAATCCTACAATGCCTTCAGGACTGCAGATCTACGTGCAGACCTGAAGCTGGAAGCTGCAGTAGCATAGCCCACATGAACCTAAGGCCATCTACACAGCTGACAAAGGGTCAACACAGAAACAATGCATTGTTAGGGACATATGAAACATCCCTTTCTCATGATGACTAGGCATCAGGTTTGATCACCCTTTCTACTAACCCCAGCTTTGTTCAGCTTGATCATTTGCAAGTAAGCATAAGGTCCTGCAAATAGGCATGAGGTTGTGATCACCTTTTCAACTAGTCCCAGTTTTGTTGCTTCTGCCAGCACCTCGGCCTCCAGGTCTGTGGCAAAGCTTGCACCGGCGGCTTCAGCCTCAGCAGCTGTGAACATGTGCTTCAACACAACTGTAACCTGCACAACAAGCACAACAGCAAAAGGGATTTGGCTGCTAATCTTTGATAAGGTAATGAAGTTAAGCATGGCTACGACGATGTCTCTCTTTGAAACAACGAAAGCATAGAACATTGCCTCTCACACACACATGCAGATTGTTGGCATGGCCAAGGTTGCACTCCACCAGTCTCAGCCTCGGTGGGCGTGAACATGTGCCAGTCACCTGGCACACATCATGTGAAGGTGCGTCAGAGATATCAGTAACGAGTGGGCCAGGGACCAAGGTGCTTGATGCTGTGGCTAGCCGGAGTCCACAAACCAAACCCCACCGGCTGGCACATGTAGCAAACTCAGCTTTCACGAATACTACTCCTCCTTCTGGAGAAGAAGAAATGCTTTCAAGATTCCTTCTGAGGCCTGATCCGCCAGTTAAGTGCCCGTCTTACAGTGAAGATGCGGTGATTAAATTACCAACACATACAGCACAAAACCACAAACCCTCAAGACCCTTACATCTTCACCCCAAACCTCACCTTTTCAGGTGGCAACACATCATCAAATCCATACCAACCCAACTTCTTCTCCAGCTTATCCTGCTGTGTAAACGGCTTCTTCTTCTTGCCCTTCCCCTTGTTATTTGACTTGTTATTCTGACCGCCCTTCTTCTTAGCCTGATACTGACCGCCTTTCATTTCAAATCTGGCGGGTGTAACTGATAACGGTGGCCCGCCAGGCCGTAGGGAATCACCGTCCAGGATCTGGCATGCTAGCAGGACTGAGGGCTCTTTGAGATACGTTACCAGGCCATCGCCTTTTAGCAAGCCAGTGTCTTTGTCCCTGAAGCAATGGCAGGGCAGGGAAACAATCCAGTTGCAGCCAGTGCTCTTTCCTCGTCAATTGCTGCGGTGACGGCAGCAATTGACCTAGAGCCTAAATCCAGATCCCATATGGCGTCTGCGAATCTGATATGGCGTCTGCCTTCTGCAGTTCCTTGACAAGTCACCCATGGCTCTTTGATGATGTTTATATGTAACCAGTTAACCATTGCCTTTCAGCAAACAAGTGGCTATTTATGTCACTAATGCACAAATGGAACAGTGCAGCAGGTCTCCCAGGCCTCCAGGAGCAGCCCCAAATGCTAGTGGCTCACCCCCCCCCCTTCCTCCAGTTGGGTCACCTAATGTCGTCACAGAGAATTTTGGCCTGCCCTGTGAGCACTGAAGTGACTCTGTCTCAAAAGCACACTACCATACAAACTCTGTCCATCTTGTGTCGACATCAACTGCGCTGGAATGTATGCGACCAATATAGCCAGTCACGCACAATCGGCTTGTATTCACCTGTACAATTTCACTTTGGGTTTTGCCTCATCATCTAGTTTGATGATTCCACACTTTGCAAAGAAGCCAGCTACTTCATCTACATCAGTGTCATCAGGCAGTCCAGTCACATACACACTTGTGTTCACCTGAAACCAACGACAGCATACAACACCACAACGCTTTGCATGAGAGCAGACAGTAGCAGTGTTCTGGCGGTTCTTAATCTGGCCGTAGCCGGTCCCTGCTACTTATGTCTCGGCCATGGCGACGTTCGGATGCAATGTGCTACCATTGCAGGGGAGTGTGCCTCTGCTTGGGTGTGCTACTTCTACCCTAAAAGCTTGTAATGATGGTGTTAATGACTGTTATCGAGACCAGACAGGACGCTTGTGGAACACAGTTGGTGTGTACATGGTGCTTTGGGTACTGATGAAGAGACACAGGCGACAACAGCTGGGCAAGCACCACACTCGCAATACTTCAACAATGCGGCACTCGCAACACAATACTACAATAGGGTTTCATCTGGCCTTATCTTTGTTGGGTTCAATCAGTTTCCTATTGGGTGTGGAGAGTACCATTCTAGATGGTGAGGTATCCACCGTAACTTCTCTCTAATACAATACACGAATGGACATGTGGTGCTACTAAGTCAATGTCTGTATCATGTGATGGTTATGTCATACGAGTTGTGGCGCAAGTGTGGACTGTTCGCATTGTATGTATCACAAGCATTGCTAAACCCTAAACACTTGCCAAGTCATATGGGCCATGTTGGGACTGGGGGGGCCCGACTGGGGCTGCGCTGCGCCCCGGTAGCTAATGGCGAAGGGCTGCAGGCCAAGTGCTCCAAAGAGACCTGCTACACTGATGCATGACTGCCGCAGTCACGTACTGTTGTAGCAGGTCTCTCTGGAGCGCTTCGCCGTCAGCTCAGTGCAGCCCCAGTTGGGCCCAGTCCGCTGCTGCTGCTGACAATGCGCACTGCATATATGAGAGCCAGGCCTACATGCAGTGCTTCTGCCGCCTTCTAACACAAAGGTACTCTCTACAGCAAATGGGACTGAACCACCCCACATCCAAACAACACCATCACAGTCACAACGCAGCGGCAATCAGAGCAAACAAACAAACATATATATGCAAGCCCACAACTTGTCTGCCGCAGCTGTTGAAAACAGACCTAAACAGACCTCCTCTATCTGATAGGCAGGCAGTGATGCATCTACTGCACTTGCAGCGTGTACTGAAGAAGTCAGCAGTTGCAGAGACTCTGCACAATCTGCATGGTCAATAATAAGCTGTGACGGGCCTGTCATGCCCGGCGTCTGCAGCCTGCCCAACAAGCTCTTGAAATCCAGCTGGCTGCTAGCTCTTGCTATTCCAACAGCCAGAGAGCAAAATGCATCACAACACAAGAATTCTTAACACACAATGGCGTGTTCCCGCCTCTATAATGGGGCGGGGGCTGATAGCCATAGAGCTAACGCTGCTGGGTAGCTTATACACATTGGCTTGTACCAGATTGGTATGTGTGACCCACCTTCAGTTCGAACCAGCCTTTAGGCTCCTGCTGCTCCTGCTCCTGCTGCTGCTTGTCAGCTGATGCAGAGTCCAAACCAGCTTCCCCTGCTGCTGCTGGTGCTGCTGCAGACGCCTGTTCTGGTGCTGCTGCTGTTGCTGTTGCTGCTGCTGGTGGTGGTGGTGGCGCATTGCCCTTCTGCTTCTTCCCCTTTTGGTTGCCAGCTTCATTTTCAGCAGCACGCTGCAGATAGCACAACCAACAAAACGTGCAGAGATGTTGCTTCACACAGATGTTATTGCGATACCTGCCAGCCTGTGTGCAGTGTGCAAGACATGCGGCACCTCGTTGGTGATGTTGGTGTTTACTGCTGCTGCTGCTGCTGGTGCATTGCCCTTCTGCTGCTTGCCCTTTCTATTGCCAGCTTCATCAGCAGCAGCATACTCCGGACAACATATCAGCAATAACATGCAGGGATGTAGCTTCCATGGCTGGCAGCTTGTATAAGAGATGCCCTTGTGATTGCCCTTTTGAATTAACTACCCTTCTGACGGTGCTCTATAGGTTGGTCAGACAACCGCTTGGTGCTTTGGGAGTATTCATGTCCAGTGTAAAGTGTTCCAAAGCACATAGTGTTGAAGTGTCATTCACCTTGTTATTTTGTTTGTCATCTTTTGCTGCTGCTGCCTCCTCAGCTGCCCTAGCAGCAGCAAGAGTAGGAATGAACTCCTCCTCCTGCACAAACGTCATCGCCTCAATATCATAATCACCTCCCCCTCCCCCTGCCACTGCTGCTGCTGCTGCTGATCCCTGCTGCTGCCGCTGCTGCTGGGGATCTGTCGTACCCTGATCTGCTGCTGTAGGGTCAGACTGCCCCGCTGCTGCTGCTGCTGCTATGGCATCTGCTTCAGCAGCTGGTATGTACTTTCGTAACTTTTGGTCCCATCTGTAGAGTGTGCCGTCATCGTCCTCAAATTCAAGTTCGTCTGGTGTCTGTTCCCTGCACACGATAACCCATCAAAGCACATTGTGGCTAGTGTTAAAATTAGTTGCTATTATTCAGCCATAGCCATACGGCCATCCGCCCCGCGCCCAATGTTTCACACGCTGATTGTGAACAAGTACTTTTGACTGACTAGTGTTGCTTTGCGCTCTAGATGCACAGCAGGCGAGCACATATATTGGCGCTGTAATCCAACTACATCACCAGCAGTAGTATTGTTCCTGCTGCGTTCTGCCTTAATCTCTGTCCTTGCTGCCGCCCCCTGCTTGGACACTGCATGTGATCCCACATGCTGTCAACTCCATAGGGCCCTAATGCAGCAGCAGCTATAATCGAGGCCACAACATTCACTACATCTTTCATGATTTGAATGGAGTGCGACTAGAAGAGCTGCTGCTGTGCCACAAAGTATACATAATACTGCTACTGCTGCTGCTGCGGCGCTGTCCACAGGCCGCCAGGTACTGAGAGCGCCCCCCCCCCCCCCCCCCCCCCCCCCCCCCCCCCCCCCCCCCCCCCCGCCCCCCCCCCCCCCCCCCCCCCCCCCCCC
>NSMO01000244.1:22593-39681 GCA_002588565.1 Coelastrella sp. UTEX B 3026
TTTTTGAGACACACGAAGCGCGGCCGCGTTGCCCGAAGGGGGAGGCGGTGTACCCGGTGGAGGGGGCGCCCCCTTGGGCCTCGGACCTGAGAGGTGGGGGGGCGGCCCCCCCCCCCCCCCCCCCCCTTGTGGCAGTACCAAACTGCAGCAGCACTTGGCGCACCTGTCATCATCAGCTGTTGCATCTGCTGCTGTGTCGACTCCTGCTTCTACTGCTGCTATTTGCTGCTTGAATGCTTCTAGGGGGTCAGAAGGTTTGGCTGCTATGACTTTCACGTGAGGATGATGCTGTGCTGGGGTCTGCCGCTGCTTGGCTCTGCAAAGCATCACAACACACAGACCAACGCCGCGTACTTTCACTACCAGCACTGTGCGTGGTTGTTGTATCCTCTTAAGCATGGTGATACAGAGTTAGTGTCCTTTGAAAAAAGGCTGATGTTTGGTTGCTGCATCTGTCAGCTGCCTTGTAGACACGTCAAGCATATGTGACGACGACCGACATCAAAGCTCGCAGACACCGCAATTAGCGGCAAACAGATCAACTTCGGAAGCCTGAGGTCAGCCAACTGCGACATCCCAACAGCAGAATCACGGCTCACCCAGCAGCTGCTGCAGGAGGTTTGAATTCCCTCGCTGCCTTCAGCACAGAAGCAAGTTCCGGCACCTCGGCTAACTTGTCCCATGATGTCTTGCCCTCTTTCCAGAATGGCTGGGTCTCCAGCACGAAGCCGGAGTTGGCATAGCCTGCACATGTTGATGGCTGGGTGTGACGCTACTGTCCGTACGCGCATCACTGCATCTGCCGCAACCTGTACTACTATTTGCTTACCTGTAAGATCAGCAATGCTGTATGGCCCCACAGGCTGTGACGCTGCATCCAGTGTGTACCAGCACTTCTCATCAGCCATCTCCGAAGCTAGTTCCTGGCTCGCAAGCCCACTCAGCAGACACACATATCACGAACTGCCTCTAACAAACCTATACCAATGCTATCAATAAACACCAAAGGATACTGCCAAAAGACGTGCAGTACTGTGTGTGTCAGTACAGTGTGCTCAGTGTTGAAGGAGATAGCGGACCGCAGGGACAGTGTCTCGACCAAATACTCACCTGCACGTAGGCAGCACCTCAGCTGGCAGAGCTGGCTCGGAGGCTCTCCCTGACTATTGAGGTTCAGGGCCCAACAAGCCTGTGCCACCGTGGCACCGCGGAGGCCGCGGTGGCTCTGACAGTTGCTGAATTCTCTGCAGCTGACTCTGACCAACCTGTGGCACCGTTTGCTGTCCCCGCGGTTGGAACAACGAGGGTGACCCCACGGTGCGTTGTATGTGATTGTACTACAAATCAATCACGTTAGCTGCTGCTGCTGTCGCAAGCAAGTAGTGACGGCTGACTGGCCAGCCGGTACCAAGACACAGTCCAGAAATAAAGACTCTCAGCCTGATATTAACTTGCGATGTATTGCCAGCAGAAGGGGCAGAAGCACCACGATGAACTGGAGCAAGGTCGAACTACGAGATCCTTCAAGAAAAGCCAGCCTGGCTGGGCGGCCCAACCATGGGTAGAGACGACTTGTGCCCAAACAATGGGTCCGCATGAAGCTCCTAGAGTTGATGCCGGTGAGTTACATTCAAAGCACGAGGTCCAGTTACACCAGCTGATCAGCCACAGTCGCAGCCCCAGCCAGGTCACCTGGATCCCACCCCTGTAAACCAGCTGCTGCTCAAACACAACACGCCCATTGCTGCTGCTGCAATTACTGCTTCTGCAGCTACTGCTGCTGCGGCCAGCCACTGCTGCTGCTGCTGCTGCTGCTGCTGGGTTTTGTGCTTAGAACCTGAGCTTTGTGAAGAACCAGCGGTTCTTGCCGCTCTTGAACTTCTCCTCAAACAGCTTCTTGGCTTCCTGCAGGATGGACAGGAACAGCAGGCGACAGCAAACTTCAGCTAATTGGGAGGAATGTAAAAGTGACTGAGCCAATGCAACAAGATAGATGCGCTGGCAGGATGCAGTGCCATGCAGGGGGGTCGCCACCCAGGTTGGTTGTCTGTTCATGATGACAGATGTAAGGATGCGTGAGAGGTGACACTGCATTAGATTGTACATGTGTAAGACCAACCCAAAGTGCCCAGTTTTGACAACTTGGACTTTTCCTCAAATAGTCTCTTGGCCTCCTGAACAACGCGAAGAGACCGCACATGACATGGAATCCTTGAGCTGCTTAGACACATGCGGATAGCTGAGTCACACGCCGCAGGAAAGGCATCCGACAGCGGAAAGGTGCTTCACAAGAAGACGACCAGTGTCATCTCTTAGATGTGCAGGTGGTGAAAGCGGCGCCAAAACATTATCACCCGCTATTGTGTCCTGTTGACT
The DNA here is from genome assembly GCA_002588565.1 of Coelastrella sp. UTEX B 3026. Taxonomy (NCBI): domain Eukaryota; kingdom Viridiplantae; phylum Chlorophyta; class Chlorophyceae; order Sphaeropleales; family Scenedesmaceae; genus Coelastrella; species Coelastrella sp. UTEX B 3026. The sequence continues at coordinate 24,970 of NSMO01000244.1, forward strand.
ATCCAAGGCAGCACCTGTGTCCTAACTGCTACATGGCACAGGCAGCAGTGGGAGGTCTGTGCACACAAGTCCCTCATGAAGGCAGTAGCTGTCTGAGGTACAAGCTGCAGCATTATGCTGCGGCCACACAGCGCCACAGACACTTGAAAATCGCGATAACCCCTCGATGCTGCTGTTGTCAGTCATACTGCTGTATGTGTCGACACTGCTGCTGCTCTGTTGTAAACATCCAACAGCGATAAGCCCTAATACACAGTACACAATGAGCCGGCTGCAGGCACTGCCTCAACCGGCTGTACTGTCTATTCAACCACAGCATCTGATCTGCAGTTCCCAACAAAGCCTGACCATTCTGTTGTCAGCACCTAACACGCTAAATGCAGCTGATCCTTGTTGTGCTTTGTGACTAGTGGACTGTCCAGCTGGCTGTGCAGATGCGTCATTCCTCCTGCAGTCGAGCATATCCAGCTGCCCGTGCTGTAAGAGCAAGTGAGTATTGCGCCCCAGCTTCTGAAGCTGTCAAGGACAGACTATGCTTCTGAAGAGCTAGGACTATGCTTCCAAAGGCCTCAGTTGCTGAGTAGACGCAGCTGAGCACCTCCTGCAGACGCCTAAAGCTTCCACTGGCAGAGACGCGCCAATTGCTGTGTGAGCGACACTGCTGCTCCTCTGTTGTGAACATTGACGCCAATCGCCGCAGGTGAAAGTGCCAACATTGCTGCACCCGGCCCTGCCTTGCAGTGTACTGCTGCCACATTGGCTGGGTGGCATGCCCTGACCGCGTGCTACTTTACCCACACCCTCACCTGCCCACTGCACTTGCGCCTCAACTGCCATTCACTCTACACTACCGGTCATTGTGCTGCCCTGAGCACAGCCAGCTGCGGAACCCCCGCCCTACGGTTGCGTCTGCTGCCCCTGCTGTCAAATCCAGTCAAGCAGCTCATCATTGCTCCCAAACCCCTTCTATCACGCACCCCAGCACGCTATACTGCCTACCACCACAGCACCCCAGCACGCTATACTGCCTACCACCACAGCACCCCAGCACGCTGTACTGCCTACCACCACAGCACCCCAGCACGCTATACTGCCTACCACCACAGACCCAAAGCATTGATCATGAAGTGCATACGAAGCACCCGCTCGCACCTTGTTTGCGTCTGTCTTCTTGCTGCTGTTCTCGTTCACCTCCGGTGTTACGACACCCTTGAGGTCCACATCAAGTGTGTAACGAGTGGGCATGATGTGGTTGTAGTTCACAACCTTAATGAATGTCTTCACACTGCTGCGGCGAGCCTGGACCTTGGCTGTGCTGCGCTTGGTGACCTGAAACAGACACACAGAAAGCAGCGCAGCAAAGCAATGGAGGTGGGAAAAGGGACACAAAGGTCTACATGTGGAGGGGATGAAGATGGATGGAAGTAGAGCCTGGCAGGCCCTGTTGTTGCTGCTGCTGTTATGAAGTACAGACCATGATTGGATCTGCTGCCAGCCCCTGCTTGTCCTTCTACTACGGCTGCCGTCTTTCTGATCAGAACACACAAGCTGTGGAAAGCTCGCCCGACTTTTTCCCGTCCATTGCGCTGCTGTTCATGACTACCTGGCGCGCATTCAACATGCCAGTAAAGCCACTGTCGACCAGAGAGTCAGCAGCAGCTATCAATGCTATTTGATCGCCCACAGAGGTGCGTGGTGCTGGGAAATTCGAGCTACACTTCTAGCCCTGCTTTACCATTACTGCTGAGCAGACAACAACTGACAATTGACTACACTGCAAGCCAACTTGCGGCTCAATGACGTCTACGGCAGCCTGGCTAGCCCAGCCTGCCTGCTCAGTACTGCAGCAGAGCCGCAGGCACTGCAGCTGGACCCAGCACTGCTGTTGCACTTGTGTGGTTCAATGCTGCAGCTCCCCGGGGACGCCACAAAGCATGTGGTTCCAAACAGACCCATTCTGACAAGCTGAGCATCACATGCTACTTCAGCTGCTCGCCGTGTGTGAACTGCCATTGTGCACATGCAGAAGCTGCACAATGGCGGCTGTTGCATCTGCAATGCTTCCAGCCAAGTCCAAATGCATCCTCGAGAAAGATCCTGCTATCATAGGTCTGACGCTTTCCTTCGGCTGAGTCTGAGTTGCTGCACTGCTGAACGTGTCGCGCCGCAATCCAGCGGCTCTGCTGCTTTGCCACCATGTGCCACCCCTCTGCGGTGTATTCTGTTACGCCCAGCCTTCTTCTGTCGCAACGATGTCTGAAGCTTATCCTGCACAACTACCTTGCTCCCTCTTGTTTGCTGCCTAGCTGCTGCTGCAGTAGCAGCTGCTGCTAAAGGTGCTGCTATGCTGCCAGTGGGCCCCGTGTGGCCCCCTGTCTGGGTAACCAGACCCTCCTCGCACCTTGCGTGGCTCCTTTGCCAGACCGCAGACTAGGGCATGGCCATAGCCCCTTGTTGAAGTGCCATCGTCGTGGTTCTTGACGATGACTGCCTTCTTACCGGCGTACCTGCCGCTAAGAAGGATCACCACCTTACCGGGCTGCAGAAACAAAACTATGCTTCAGCACCAGCTCAGCAAGTGCCTAGATGCGTCATGCAAGTGCCAAAAGCCGCCCGGAGCAAGTTGAGGCTGCGGTCTGACCCACCTTCAGGAACTTAACCATTTTCAATAAGCAGCAGGTGTAGACTGCTTATATTGCTTCAAAGAGGGTGAAACAGGGGCCAGCCCAAACTTTTCACTGGAAAGTCTAGCCATCCTAGGAACCCTTATACCCCACAGCAACTCAAAAAGGAGCTTGCACGACACAGTCCCAGCTGTTCTCAAAGCCTTCATTATGTCCAGAACTGGTAGTGCAGCGAGACGGCTGCGCACGTACGTGCCAACATTCGCTACGTCTACTGCTGTTCCAAGCTGCGTGTAGCTGCAACGAGACGATTTGGCTCAGCATCAGTATTCTGATGGGCTTACTAGCATCATTACTTGGCTCCTGGGGTGGGGTTGCTGCTGCAGATGCAGCCCAAGCTGGTGGCTTCTGCCAGGCTGAGTTCCCACAGGTGGGGCTTGAAACATGGGCGATTGGCAGCTAGCGCAGGATGAAACCAGCGCAATGCATTATGAACCCAGTTAATACACTGTCTGGTTCTGCAGATGTGGCAGAAGTTCGTCGATCATGTAGTAGATACAGCTTACAACAAGACCTGTACAGCAGAGCAAGACCCAGAGGTAAAGCGCCAATAACAGCACCCTTCGAGCAGCTGTGTCACGCATCAAGCTCCGTCCTTCGTTCCATAGGTCTTTATTGTGGTTCTAGCGCCGTTACAGCGACCTTCTCAGCCCCAACAGTGCCGGGCTCAGTCATACGCAGCACCTACACCAGCCTGCAGCTCAGCAGTATCGTACAACCTGCTGCACAGCTGAAACAGCAGACAACGCAGCGACAGCACGTAGCAAACCAATTGCTAGCTCTTTAAGTGGCACAGAGCACACATCGACCTGCAGGAACAGCAGCTGCATCACAGCCACCACTGCCAAGGCCTATGACATCATCTGTGTCACTGACTTCCTGCTTAATGTGTTCCTGCAGCCTCCTGAGTTGCCTCCGCTGCGAGTGCCAGCAGCCAAGCGGTTGGTTGCTGTAGGAGACTTGCACGGCGACATGGACAAGGTACGGCCACTAGCATACCATAGCAACAGCAGTGGTCCTGCAGTTTGTGGGTCCTGCAGTTTGTTTACCGTCCTAATAAGCCGCATCATACTGCGTAAGTGGCGTGACCTGCGTCAAATACACAAGGTGCATGTTTCTCAGTGGTCGGCGCAGCAACTGCGTTCTGCCAACCCTAGCAACAACATCCCAGCTGCTCAACAGTGCAGACAAGCTGCGTTCAACTCGGGTTCTGGAAATTGTGTCTGTGGTCTCCCTTTAGTACATACAGCCTTGCCCAGTGGGACATGTTTGTTTGGTGCAGGCAATGCGGGCATTCAGGCTTGCTGGCCTGGTTGATGACAAGGGGATTTGGAGTGGTGGAGACACTGTTTGTGTGCAGGTAACGCAGCACTGGTAGCAGTTGCAGCACTGGTAGCTGCAGCAGGATGTTGTTTAGGCAGCAGCAGCGCCTTGAAAGCTTGCATGCAGCAGCAACGGGCGCAGCAGCTTATATCAATGCAGTACAATGTGCTCCTGCAGCGAGTGAGCGGGTTAACCAGCAGTGACACAGCAAGCTCTGGAGTTGGCTGTTGCAAATGGGCAACAGTAGTGGCAGGGCTTGCAGGGCTGAGCCAAATTGGGTAGCTTGCATGATGGGGGAAGGCATGCAGCAGTTCATACAGCAACTACGCCCCACATACATCCTACTTCTCCCTAGGTGTGACAAGGCCACGCCTTACACTTCAGGCCAGGTCGGTTACCGAAGCATCTTGCCATTTATGTTCACGCTCCTACGTATTCGCAGGTCGGAGATATCTTGGACCGAGGAGACCAGGAGATTAAGATATTGTTTATGCTGGAGCGATTGCAGAGGCAGGCAGAAGCAGCAGGAGGGGCGCTGTATGTGCTCAATGGCAATCATGAGACCATGAACGTAGCAGGAAACTATAGATACGCAACAGCAGGTGAGGGCGCTGGACGTGCCTCTGCTACCACTAGCAGCGGTAGCATATCAGCAGTAGCAGCGCTAGCTACTGAGCGCAACAGCTGGGGCTTGTTGATGCTTCAGACTGCCAGCTCAGGGTCTCTGCCCAAGGTGCTTAAGATGATTTATGTATATATGTCATGTATGGCGGCTGGGCCTACATGCTTAGGTGCCGGTGTTATGAAGTGTTCTCCGTCATCTGAGAAGCATGTGTCTGCATAGGTGATCTGTGCTGTGCTTTGTTATGTTAAGTTCCTATGTGTAGTTCTGTTGCTTGGTGCCTCATGTCTGCACACACACACACACAAATAAGACTATCTCTTCCACCCGCTATCCCACTCTTTAACCAACATGCATGCAACTAAACCTTCAAATTCCACAGGTGCCGACTTAGAGATGGCAGCATGGAAGCGTTGGCGTCAGCTAGGCCAGCGGCTGAAAGATGCTTGCAGCAGCTGCAAGGAGGACACAGCAGCAGCTGCAGCAGCGTCTATAGATGCAGCAAGTGTACCAGATGCAACAGTAGCAGTAGGCCGGGGAGCACGGCAGTTCAACCCGCTTAGGGAGGCAGCATTGCGGCCAGGTGAGAAACATGGGCAGCTGCAGCATGCGGCAAGATGCTAGCGACTAGCCTTGGCCCTGGTACGAGCTACGTGCGTCTGTCTGTGGGCTGCTTTGATGGTGTGGCCATCATTGAATGGCTGTTAACACGACCTTGGTGGCGACCCCTAGCATGGCACTGCAGCTTTGTCAGCGCATCTATCTTGTTGCATTGGCTCAGTCACTTTTGCACATCTGGCCAAGCCAATGCCGGGTGTGTTTTGTGTCTCATGCTTTTTTTATTAGCTGCCTATTGGTAAAGGTCATTGTGGTCCAACACACTGTCAGCTCACTGCCACAACGCACGGCTCTTTGAAGAACCACCATTGTCAGCAGCACTGGAGCGTGCCTGGCTCACAGAACCCGCACAGTGACGTTCTGTACTACACAGGCAATGCAGTGTCACATGGGTTGGCCATATCTGTTGTGTGCTGCTGCTGCCGCAGCTGTCGTTGCATGGTGCCTCATGATCATGTGCCCATGCTTCTTCATTAGCAGACAAGTCTGCCGCAAGTGTGCCATAGCGCTTGCAAATGCGCTTGAGATCCCATGCATTGACAATCCCATTGGGGCTGCTGCTGTTGCCACAGGTGGTCCCATCACTCGGCGTTTCTTTGCCCCACACCCTGTCGTACTCCAAGTAGGCAGTACACTATTCGTCCATGGTGGTGTACTTCCATCACATGTTGAATATGGGCTTGAAAACATAAACAAGGAAACTCGGGACTGGTTGCTAGGGGGCAGCGATGGCCCTTCATTGAAGCGTGCACCTCCACCAAAGTTTCTGCGGGGTGCTGATGCTGTTGTGTGGGCGAGGTGAGCCTTGGCAGCCGTCTTTTGCAGGACTGTTTGCTGGATGTCAAGTTTTCCAAGTGTATTGTGGGTTCTAGATTCTGGTGGGATAGCTTTAGTGCTGCTGCCTGGTGTCGTTGCCCTGCCATGTAGGTAGTCTAGCATGATATATTAAGGTGGTATTGTCTGCTACATCCACCTGTGAGATGTGGTATGCTGTTCCTGCAATTAGTAACAGCAGCAGCAGGCCGTGCTTTGATGCCTAACCAGCAGGTCTGCTATGCTGTTGGTCATCGCATCAACGTCTGCTCATGGCATTCAAGCTGGTGTGCTAGATAGCCGGGAGCCTTGCTTCCATACTTGAGAGCTCATCTTGCCTTGGTTGGTCCCGCAGGGAGTACTCCGCTCGTGATGAGTCAAGGTGTGACTGTGACACGTTACAACAAGTGTTAGAGTCACTACCCGGGGCAAAGCGCATGGTGGTGAGTGGAGCAGCGAAACAACGCATGCTGTTGATGCTTGCATGCATCAAACACTGATCTACAGCCATTCATTGTGCAAGTAGAACACTTCCTTGCATCAAAGGAATGTGTATCGTCTTCCCAGCCTTGACTCCCTGAAGCAGGGCTGTTGCAGCTGTCACACGTTCTTTTATAACTCTATTGCTTGCACTGCATTAGCCATGGAAACACTTTGCGCAATCAGCCGTTTTTTGCAACTTGAACTTGAATAGCGTGGTTCATGTTACTGGTTCCTTGTAGGTTGGTCACACCATACAAGACCGGGGCATCAACAGTGCATGTGATGGGAAAGTTCTGCGTGTAGATGTGGGGCTGTCCAAGGGCTGTGGGAACGGCGATGTGCAGGTATGCACCGTAAACATCTGAACACATGTCGTCATGAACAGCACAGAGAGCTGTTTGGGTGGCAACCTCCATGCATGACACTGCAGCTCTTGCTAATGCATCCGGTTCATCTACTCGATCGCTTTCGCATGTTGTGTGTGCACTGCTGTGCGGGTTGCCTGTGGCCCATGTGCTTGTAGCACATTGGCTGCATGTGGAAGCTGAGTGCCGCTGGCACATGCTGCTGTAACATGTTGCAGAACTATACTAGACCTTTTTTCAAGGATGGTTGGACATAGCGGTGTTGGGGTGTCGTGGTGATGTTGTGTTGGATTATTGTTGAGCTTGTTGTGTTGCATAGACCCTGTTCGCATCCATCTGTCAATTTGCATGCATGACTGCTGCAGGAAACTGAATCTATGGTTCCTTTGTTGTTTTTGTTGCTCCCAGGTGCTAGAAATCACACAGGACGGCCAGCACATAGTCCGACTAGCTGAGGGCCAGGAGCCACAAGTAGTTAGCGGCCAAGGCCAGCAGCAGCAGCAAGAGCAGAAGCAGCAGCAGCAGCAGATAGACCAAGAGCAGCCGCGCCGATTGGTTCCTGCAATGCAGCCGCACTTAGCATCAGTAGTAGAGAGAACAGCGCAGCAGCAGCGGCGGCAGCAGGATGGGCAGCAGCAACGGAGCAGTAGGGGTGACATACTTAGTACAGCTATAGCAAAGTTCTTCGCTATGAGGTATGGGGAAACAGACTCCAGCAGCGGCAGCAGCAATGGTGGCAGCAGCAGAATAGAGCCCTCGACAGCCTGATAGGCTGGCGGGGTGATAGACTGCATGCTTTGAGCAGTGGATCTGTTGTGCTGGGTGCATCTTGCGTTTGGCAAGTCCCAGTAGCTATTTGCATGGTGTGTTCAGCAACAGGGCGTTCTGTGTTGTGAACTGAACGATGCGCTTCTTGCCCCCGAACAAATGAAGTCAACATGTGTAATTGTACTGTGGTCATGTATTATGCTAAGTGTAGCGCAACTGCGACATCTTGCCTCAGGCCTGTGCACGCGTTGATGCCAGGCAGGCGTCAGTGGTTGTTTCTGCAAATGTCTGAGCCATGCAACACGTCAGATGTCATGCATGTTTCAGTGGTTGTTAGGTTGTTTGTAATGGCCTGCCTGACACTTCCAGCTATGCCCAGTAGAACAGACTGTGAAGTATAGGTGTAGAAACAGTTGGGCGGCGGCGCATGCCATTGATTGGCAAAGCTGTTGTGGCAAGGCTACATGTTGAGCTGGTAATACTCTGCATGCCAAAGCTGACATAGCGTGTGTATGTATACTGCGGTGGCCGAGTGACATGGTAACAGATCCTGCCTCAGTTGAGTAGATGGCCACATACTGGCAATTGAGCATTACAATACACCTCGACAGCTCTTGCCAGCGCATCTATCTTGTTTGCATTGGCTCAGTCTCTTTTACACCTCAGACATGCAGCTGGCCCGGGTATGGTCAAACAGTGCTTCTATCCAAGCCTGCTGCTGTCAGCAGTGAGAACAAGAGGGCCCGATCTCTCAAGTCACAGGGCATTGTGCAGACACTATAGCCACAGGATGCGGTGGTGGCAAGCAGCTATCCCGGCCGGCGTAGTGATGCCAGTGATAATCCACTGCCACCGGATGATCGGATTCAAGATGTACTCCACGCGGGGACTCTGCATAGAGGCAAGCCAGCTTTGCTCACAAGCACATACCTCTGCCCTTTGAAACATGCTCACTTCAATGTCAACCCACCATTACGAAGTTATTTCTTCTGTTATGTACTGGCTGAGCTGCAGTACAGCAGTGCTGCTGGTTCATCTACTGCTGATGCCTGCGATGGTGTCAGGGCTACCATAGGACTGCAGCATGTCAGCTGCAGCTGCTCGACTGCCTGGCGGGTAGCGCTGTAGGGTACATGTACTATCTGTCCCAAAGATTAAACTCAGTCAGTAGAGATGAGTTGAAGCACTGGATACCTGACCGCAAGCGTAACCTCGGGTGCAAGCTGATGAAGCACCTCATTGCAGACTCATTGCAGAAGCACATGGAACTGCGACAGCTACTATTGCTGCCCAGCTGCGGTTCCAGTCTCTGAAATTTAAGTATATGGCCTGTGAAGCTTGTAGCTGAAGCTTTCAACCCTATCAGCAGTTCCAGGCAAGAGAACTGATCATTGTGCGCAGCTGCCTGCTCACTACAACTTGCAACACGCTATGCTGCTCCCTGTGCAACTTTATTGAAGCGGTTGCTTCAGAATGCCGTAACGCCTACATCAGAAATGCCAAGTGTCTGTGGCTTGCATGCCCATCTGGAGGTCTGACCTGCAGTACAAGTTACACCTAAGGCTAGCGGGGCAGGATGTGTACAGCTTGCGTGCGCTCGGTTGACTAGAAGTTGGCAATCAAACGGTCAACTTTACGTAGGCCACGTTGGACAGCGACGTGCGCATTGTAGACGTGCATCGACACGCAGCAGCTGCTAAAGGCCCTAGGCCAGGCTGCCGTTGCAAGAATGTGCTCGGCAGGCACAGCCTATGTGCAACGCGAGAGGTTACGAGGCATACTAGGGGCTCATGCTTCAAAGTCACGACGTAACGCCCTCAATATCTGCGGGCGACGTGACACCTTTACCTGGGCTTACACCCTAAAGTAACACAATCATACTGCTGCGTGCCTAGCGTTCTCATGAAACAGCCTGACTAAAGAGTGGCTCGTCGTTCAGTTTGCTCAACCCGCTTGCAAATCAGACTTGTGTGGCTGCACCATTTGCGCTGACACACGCTCTCGCCCACTTCATACAGTCGCAAAAGCGTCGACCCTGTTGCTGACTTCAATTATACCTGGATCTTCTACCTCTATAGCCTCGTAACGCCGATTTGAAGTCCAGCCAGCAAAAATGATCGGTGCACAGACCACCCAGTCAGTTCGCAAGCAGGCCCTCATCCAGGGTGAGAAGAGCGCTTAGAGCACAACTATATTTTCTGATTGTGTAGCGCTCAGGTTCAGCCGGGGATTCTCCGTTGTGCAGCTTGTATGCGTTATGGCACGTAGATGTAGTCCTCTCCTAGTACTGGCACATGCAACCGCTCATTGGCGGACTTTTGGCTGCAGGCAAAGGTAGCAAAGCAGCTGTGGTCGCCCGTCAGAGGGTGGTAGGCTGCCATGCAATTGCTGCTGCCGAGCGGCCAACAAAGACCACGGGGCCCATTATCATGAACGGCCAGATCCTGCACAGCCTATCTGAGGAGCGTTTGGAGCTTGTGAAGACTCTGGGCCCCTATATGGAAACACAGGTCGGCAGGGCAGCCAGCAGTACTGAAAGCAGTGCCAGCGACGATGGAACGTACTTAGCGGGCGTTTTTTGTCGCAGGTGCTCCCTCTGCTCAAGGAGCCAAGCAAATGCTGGCAGCCATCAGATTTTCTTCCAGAATCTAGCGACCCAGACTTCCTGGATCAGGTACGTGCAGTCCCTAGTTGTCTTTGCCAGGTCACATTACAGCAGGTGTTTGTTGTGGCCAGGTGGGGAAACAGGCAGCAGCAATTTCTACAACAGCTTCCATCTAGGGATTCGCCCTAGCCTCGGACAGCAATAAGAATCTCGTAATGTTCTCCTGCAGGTCCGTGAGCTGCAGAAGAGGACAGCAGAGCTGCCAGATGACTATCTGGTCACTTTTGTAGGTGAGCTGTGGGGAGACCTCTACAGGTCTCAACTTGACAGCTTGCAAGTAGCTTCATGGACAGGCACCTCTGTTGATGGTGTCGTCAGCGCATAAAAGAGCTATGCGAGGGTAGCGGACACCAGTGCGCTGCGAGGTCAGCTGACACCATTGTATGTTGCAGGGAATTTACTGCACCTGGTGGCTTGGCACCTGGGTCTTCACAGTTCCTCTCCTGCCCTGCCTCGCACACTGCTGCCCCTCTTCTTCTGCTCTGCCCATTCTCCAAATCCTGAATCGGCACACACACCAATCACCCCTGCATCTTGTAGGTGACATGATTACTGAGGAGGCTCTTCCCACATATATGGCCATGTTGAACACACTGGACGGTGTCAGGGACGAGACAGGTGCTAGCCCCACACCCTGGGGTCAGTGGACTCGTCAGTGGACAGCAGAGGAAAACAGGCACGGTGACATCATGAACAAGTACATGTACCTCACTGGCAGGTAGGCAACACGCAGAGCTTAGCGGGCTGTAAGAGGCAGCATTGCAGGGGTTAGGGTTGCAGACTAGCACGGTTGCCTATGGCGAGGTGAACATTCTAGACACTGGCGAAAGGTGATTGTGCTGCAGGACATTGCTGCAGGACGTGCAGGCTAAAGGACAGCAGACTGCTGAAACATCCTGCGGTCTGTAGGTTGTTTGGGCCCAGCTGGACATACACATGTCTTTGTTGGTATGCCTGCATGTTTACAAGGCATCGCCCTGTGTCGACTTGTCCTGCAGGGTGAACATGCACGCCATTGAGATCACCATCCAGAACCTCATTTGCAGCGGTATGGACCCTAAGACAGAGAACAACCCATACCTGGGCTTCATCTACACAAGCTTCCAGGAGCGTGCCACAAAGGTACGTTGCAGACTGTGGGAACAGCGACGGCAGATTGGGCAGGGTTACTGAGCAAGCCCTTTGCAGGGTAGCTTCAGTGATAGCATGCATAACCTGCAACAGCAGTGGTGCAGCTGGGGCACCCGATAGCACACTGGCCTGCCTCTGGATAGGATAACAATGGGAGAGCCAAGCGACCAGGGGGTTTGGACAGAACAAGAGTGTGGTGATCACATCATGGTTGTCGGTACTGGTGGTTGCGGACCTACTGCCCTGCCTGCCCTACTGCCCCAGGCCTCTAGCGCCCACCACATGCCAGTAGTGGATAGTGTCTGTGTGTCTCTTCCTCTCAGCGGCGACTGGTTGTGGGTGGCCAGCTTTTCAGCTGCAGTCATGCTGCTCACATGCCGTGGCTTGAAAAGCTGGTGTCAGCACAGGTTTTCAATGTCAACTCACCATGTTCCTTGTCTGATGTGCTCTGATTCCTGCTCCAGATCTCACACGGTAACACAGCCCGCCATGCCCTAGAGTATGGAGATGAGACGCTGGCCAAGATCTGTGGTTCAGTGGCTTCAGATGAGGGGCGCCACGAGCAGGCATACCAACGCGTAAGTAACAGGTGCAGCATCGTCAGCAACACAGGTTTTAGCAGCTTGACAGCAGTTGACCATGCAACAACTAGCAGTGGCTGCTTTCATGGTACCTTGGGTGACAGCCTGGCATCCTGCAGTGTGGTCCTGTCGTTGTTAGTGACTGACAGCAGTCTGCAGGTATCCTGTAATGAGTCTTCAACACAGTACTGCCCAGCTAGTCTTGGGATGTTGTGGTGCATCACACCGGGACTGGTTGCATGCAATGCTGACATGTTTCTGACCTGCTGTTTTGGTTTGACCACAGATTATGGATGCAATCTACGAGAAGGACCCCAACGGTGCAACCATGGCATTTGCAGACATGATGAAGAAGCAGATTGTCATGCCTGCACACTTGATGGATGATGGAGAGCACAGGGGCAAGACAGGACGCAATCTGTTTGCAGTAAGTCACCTGGCAGTCTTGGGCATCATGTTGGCAAAGCATGCTTGCAGTGTTCGCTAGCAACGCAGCTGTGATGGCAACAGCTCATTGCTGTCTCAGCCACTGTCGCATCATCATCATCATCATCATCATTACACGCATTTTTCCAGCCACGGTTGCATGCCAATTCGTTTTATTGCCAGCTCTGATGGCCTGAGTTTTGTGTATGGCCATATTGTCGCTGCGGTCACTTGTCCACAGACACGTGATTGTGGGCAGTGTGGTCTCAATGCTGGACTTACGTAATATGAGGGTCTGACTAGAGCCTCGTGCTGGGATACACAGCAAAGCACGCCTTTCAACATGTGCTTTGTGCCACTGTGTTCCTGCAGGACTTCGCCTCAGTAGCTGAGAAGACAGGCACATACACTGCCTTCGACTACGCTGACATCATGGACCACCTCATCAAGAGGTGGGACGTAGCTGGCCGCAGAGATCTCACAGGAGAGGTGAGCGATGACAGGCTTATGGGGGCCAGCTATACGTAGGGGTAGCTGCAGGACAGCTGCAGGAAACAGCAGTGCTGTAAGATTTGTGGTATGATACCTTTCAGGCAGCTACTACCAGCTGCTAACCAGGCGAAGATTTGTTGATGGATAATCATTGTGTTCTATAGCATATAGAGCCTTTGATACGTCTCATGGAGTCCAAACAGGGTGTGAACTGCTGGACAGTGTGCTCACATCGAACACTGTGTACGTTGTGTGTCCTGCAGGCCTGTGAAGCAGCTGACTACCTTGTGAAGCAGCCAGACCGCATCCGCAGACTGGCAGAGCGCACAAACGCCCGCAAGCAGAAGAACAAGGGCCAGACATCACCCTTCGCCTGGGTGTTTGACCGCCCTGTGGAGCTGGTCTGAGGGGCTGGTCTGATCGCCGCTGCTACTGCCTGTAGCCGGCAGATGCATTTCAACATTAGAGTGCAGCTGGTAAAGTTGTGCAAGTACAAGGTACTGACAATTGAGTATGTGCGAATGTTGGGTACCAAAGTGGATTGAGCAGTAGGTTATAGGTATCAGGCATGCAGGGTTGCGCTACAGTGGGCGGTGCAGCTCTGGTTGATTGTCATCTGTGCGGCAATCGTGCGTGGACGCTGCGAGGCGTCTTACACTTCTGTGCTGCATGTATGGCTGCACTTGTTTACTGCGGCAAGCCAGATGTCTTATCGCATGCATGAAGAAACAAACAGCTTCTGGTGGAGTGCAGAGAGGGTTGGCTGTGTGGATGTGTACAGCGCTTCCAGGTTCCAGCTGTTGTGTGGTTGCAGCTGAGTGTGCGTGGCTGAAGCTGGGGTGTGATGTCACCCGTTGACTGGGTGGGTAGTGACTGGGATGAGGTCGTGGGTGTTCAGCTGTTGATTTCAGGGTGCTTTGGAGGGTGGGCGCGTCCTGCACTGTGCAGCTGGTGCTGTGCGTGCTGAGTAAGTGGCTGGATGTATGGTTAGCACCTATGCTTGCTTCTGTGTTATGTTGTCGTTTGTTGTTATGCACTGGGATGTGCGCTGTTAGGTCTCTGAGACCAATCCCACAAAACATGTTGGAACCAGGGTGTCCAAAGTGAAACGGGTCAAGGGTTGAGCAGGGCTATTGCTGTGCCCCCTAGACTTGCAGCAGAGTCGTTTGCCTTGCTTGATATGCAAGGAATGTCGCTTAGCCCTGTATAGACATCATTGCTAGGTGTACTGTTGGGTCAGTGAGCTGTTGGGCAACACGTGTTGCTGCAGCGTCGACTGCTGTGTGGCGGTTTGCGGCAGACTGCAGAGCTTGAGGGGCGTTGGTGTATTGTCAATTGCATGGTGCTTGAGGTTGGTGCGATCTGTCGAGTAGGGTGCGAGAAAGTGTGCTGGTACTGGCTCCTGTTGCTGTTTAACACGGCTGCAGCTGCAGTGCCTGCCACAGCTTGTAGCTGTAATTAGAGACTGTTGCTGATGTGAAGGAGGATATTGCAGGATGAGAGCTGCATTTATGTAAGAGGCGTCAGTTGTACTTGCCTGTTGGCACGACTATTCCGAAGGAATGTCGTAGCCTGATGAGTCGTCGAAAACCTGGATATGATGGTCGACCGTCGCCGCAGACCCCACCGCACACCAAATAAGCTGTATCATCGTGTAAGAAAGCTGATGGAAGTGCGGTCAGCGTGCGGTTGCACACCTAGGGTGAAATGCGGTGCGCTGGCGGGGTTTTCGGCCTATATC
>NSMO01000245.1:219-17296 GCA_002588565.1 Coelastrella sp. UTEX B 3026
GTTGCTTACAGCTGCTGCTGCCAAGTCGGATGTCACATCACAATAAGAGCAGCATCAAGTACTACTACAACAAACAATGTACATGTTGCAGCTACAACCAACCAGCAACCCTGCGATTACCAACCAGTAACAACCCACAGACCACAGTTTTTGTCAAGCGGCTTCCTAGATGTCACATCACAATACGAGCAGCTGCAGCAGTATGCCCGAAGCCTTATTGCGCCTTCAGTAACCCCCACATGCAAACACCCATACAAGCTACCAGCAGCAGCCTACAACTTTGCCGCAAGTATGCGCAGACTGCGCTTAGTTGTAGTTATCCAAGCCCAGGTCTCGCAGCGCTGCGCTAGCAACATCCTTGCAGCTGCTAGGAAACAGCACCTTAACAGATCTCAGCAACTGCTCAGCACCAGCAGCCAAGAAACCAGGTCTCAAATCAGGGTTTCTCACAACCATGTTTCTGATTGCCATGCAGGCCTGCCTCTGTACCGCTGCAGCAGCACCATTACTGTTTCCACCTGAGCTGCCAACTCCAAACACTTTGCTGGCAACATCTTGCGTATCTGTACCATCCTCGAACGTACTGTCCTCGTTGATAGGGTCCAATGCGCTCACTGCTGCTCCTTTGCTGCCGCCATTTGCTGTTGCTGCTGCTTTTGCTTCTGCTGCCATGGCTGGTGCTGCTGCCAGTACCTCTGTGAGCGTATCCACCCCGCCTGCTTCTGCTGCTGCAGCTGAGATATCTGGCATACGCAGGACGAGGGCGGTGAGGAGGCCTAGCAGCTGCTCCTGGACAGATGGGTTCTTGAAGTATGCACGAACAGCCCTGCAAGGTAGACAGCAAGCAGGATTCAGAGCGCTTGCCGTTGACGTATTACTCACCCACAACAGAAGAAAGAGCTCCTGCACTCTAAGTACTGGCAGGTATCTCTGGCAGGCTGAAAATGGTGAAGTCAGACAAGTAGGCTAATATATGTACTACGGTGTTGGCATCGAAGACAGCATGCAACGCCACAGGCGGCAGAAAGCCCAGGCCGAAGCGATCTGAAAGGCTGAACACTTAGCTCTGCAGCCAGAACAACAAGGCATTTGCAGACCAGCCAATCATAACCTGCAGACCAGCGGGCCAGCAAACCACTTAGACCCACCGCATGATTGTTGCCAAGACTCCTGCTTGTGCCAGCTGCTGTTTGACTCCATCACTGTTAGCCAGCTGCCTCAGAGCAGCAGCAGCAGACCTCACAAGCTCAGGGGGGCCAGCATCTACTGCTGTAGTTAGCAGACCGTGAACAGCAGTCACACCACCTGACTCCGCAAATTGCTTGCAGATTTCATCGTTGGCAGCGATCTGCACAGGTGGCGGCAGCAGTGGCAGCAGCCAATGCACGACTTCAGCTTCTGAGAGGTTCTGTGTTGAAAGGTCTGGCAGGCAACACGCTCAGCAGCGGCTGCGGGTGTTCTTCAGTGTCAAGACGTGTGGATTGTGAAGTGTGTAGGGGATGTAATCCTGCACTCAGCTGCTCAGATGGCACTGCCAGCATATGGGCCTGCAGCTGCCAGCCGCTCAGCAGCAGTCAAAAGCACCACAGTGCTTGCTGAGAAGAGTCAAGACCGATACACATCTGGGTACAGGTGATTGGTTACAGCAAAATCAACCCAGAATGTCCTGGCACTCATGTTGCGACCATCACCAAACTAGTGGCCAAGAACAGCGACAAAAGTTCAGTATCACAACAATATTTGGAAAGGCACTCATCAACTACAGCCCAACAACCGCAACCTACCGCGGTTACCAATCAGCAACAACTCGCAAACCACAGCTATCAGCAACCAGCTTCCCATGGGAAGTTGGTTGCTGATAGCTGTGGTTTGTGAGTTGTTGCTTCCCAGCTTGTTCTGGGGTGCTTAGACCCCTGAATGTGCCCGAGACACTACTGCTCAGCCTCCTGCAGTTGCTTACAGCTGCTGCTGCCAAGCCAGATGTCACTATGGCAGTGAAAGCAGCATAAACTACTGCTACAGCAAACAACGTGCATGGTGCTGCACCAAGGACCAACTGTTGCACACTATGCGGCACACCAGCAGCACACTTGCAGCACTGGATGGTAACAAGTTCAAGCAGCAAGCGTTTCTCAATCGCTCATACATACACAGAACTGATGGCACTGCCAGAGTGACACACCTTAATAGCGCAGGGCGCCTCCAGTCACCACCAGGGGCTCTCAAACACACCCAGAATAAAATGCATATCTGGATTCCAGATTACACTACCTGCGCAAAAGCATTGCTGACCGCTTTGCATGCAAGACAGCTAGCTGGGTAGGCTTCAACTGATGTGTGGTGTTGCTAAGACCATTAATTGAACAGGCAAGCCAACACCTCTCCCCCTTTTCCCACCTACCTGTCGAATCGCCGCCACCACAGCCATGAGGGGTCCCGTCCTTCTGTCAGGCCCAGCCTGGAGTTGCTGTAGCACAGGCTGCAGTACCTGCAATGCGTTGTGGGGCTGACCTGCCAACAGCCTGGCATGCATGAAGGCCTTGGAAGCAGGTGGGCGGTCATCGTCAGCTGTTGTAAATGCTCGCAGGGCTCCTGCTGCTGCACCTGCTGCTGCTGCCGCTGCTGTGCTGTCAGGTGTTTGCTGCAGTGTTTTTGTGAGTAGCTTGAGGGCTGATAAAAGGTCAGAGGCTACACCCATATCCATAAACCTGCAAGAAACCCGAAGCGGAATAATGATGACATGATAACAACCAGAACCATGTGTGGTAATGGTTATTACACCTGGGACAAATACTGTCAGATAGGTCATCGTGAAGCTGACCATGGTGACCCCGTCAACTGCTTGTCAATGAGGGACAAGAGCCGACTTTGCATTGCTGATAAGGAGCAGATATAGACTTTCCAAATTGTTGGCATTGTTTGCAAGGCAAACTCCGCAGCAAAGACCCTGCTGACCTGCACTTAGCCTCCTCATCCTGCCACGATGCTGCCTCAGCCAGTGCTGCTGCTGATCCTGCCAACTGCAATTGCTGCTGAGCATCACCCCCCGCTGCATCCCCTTGCTGCTGATCCAATGCAGCGCAACTTCCCCTCAATAACTGCTGTATAAGCTCAGGGCCATTGCCAGCTAGCAGGTCTGATCTGCATGCTGTTGATGTCATGAGGGGCTTCAGCGTGCGTAAGCACAGGAGCAGAGTTGAGGACCTGGCACTGCTGCTGTCAGTCGCCGCAGCGGCAGTGGTAGCTGCAAGCAAGGCTGACACAGTCCCTTCTTTTGCTGCAACTGCAGGCAGAAAACACAACAGTGAGTACTGCGATGACAGCCAATTCGATTGACTGAGCGGACACAATTGCTTCCATTGCAACAGTGCTCTGCATGCTGCGCTGCAGACTACTTTGCTGTTGAGCAACAGGGTCAGATCCTCATCCTTGCAGACAGCGGTGAGGCAAAAGCAGCCCAACGGTAACATGAACCCAGCCCTTTATTGTGTACCTGCTACAGCTTGTTTGAGCTCATCGCCAGTACTGCTTTTGAAGATCAGCTGCAGGTCGGTTACTCGCTGCTGCAGCTCCTGGAGCCCCGCTGCACCTGATGAGGCTGCCTGAGTTGCATCTGCCACGGCACGTGTAGCAACTGAAACGGGGTGACTGCATGTGGATCCACATGTGAGGTTGGCGAGTGTGATACGAACCATGTGAGGGGAGGACCATGTATGCATGACGTGTTGTGGTTGATTACCACGACTCGTTGCTGGCCATTAGGCCCCCGTCCCACGCTCGCCCAAACCAAAGCGCCTGAGGAAAGCCTTATCAGAAGGGGGTCAAGGCCTGGCCGAGATTTTCTGAGCAGGCGCAGCAGCTGTTTTGATCTCGAGCCTGCTGCTGTTACAACCATGCATGCCCTTGAGCACAATAACGGCCGCACCTATCAGTCTTGCCGCCGCTGCTTGATTTGACAATGCCATCCAAGTTGTAGCCCTGCACGAGGTGGGATAAGATGCAGGCAGTGATTCGGGTGCTTTCGTGGGGACATGCCGTTGTGCAGCATCTCAGGACAGACAGCTGCTGTTGTTACCTGCAGCTCAAACTCTTCAATCGCGCTCGCAACCGCTTCATCTGCCTGCAATAGAACATGCTTTTCGGGCCGCCTCTTGTTCGTGGGGTACATGTCGACAAGGGGCACTATGGCTTACCTCCATGCCGAAGTCCTCCATGTTCGTCTTCACTGCCTCATCAAACTCCTCCTGGGTGACAAGCACATGTGTCAGGGGCCCACACTGCAACTAAATCAAACTTTATGCAACCTTGCACCGCACAAGCACGGTGCGCACCTGCTTCAGCTGCAAGTTCTTTTTTGGCGCCATGTTGCACGCAAAGTGCGACGCCTCCCCAGGTCTTTCGCACGGACGCACCAAGTGAGATCGCAAATTTTCGTGTTCTATAGCATAAGCGGCATCAAAAAGGTCGTAGATCACACGCTACTTCAATGTCGCCGTTTGATTCAAGCCTGCTGAAGTACACAAGCAGGTAAGGAGCTGACAGACAACATATAGAGCATCTTCATAGTTTTCAAGGAACAAACAGCCGGTGCACTGCGGCAAGGGAGAGTGTCACGTCCGGTGTCAGTAACATGCACAATACAGCAGCATCCAGGGTCGATTTGGGGCTCTCAACACGTTGTCCCAACCCGTGCAATACCCTTCGTATGGCCAATGCATGCTGCTGGGCTGGTCGACCGATCATTTGAAATCCGCCGTTGCCTAGCCTTTTCACGCGCACAGGCGGATGCCATGAGTGCCGAGGCACTGCAACCAAAAGCTATATATGAGCCAGTAACACAGCTTGAGGCTTTTTACACAGGAGGGTCTGTGCGGGTCACACGAGATCATAAGCACATAGCTTGCGCCTGCGGTGACGAGGTGAAGGTATGAGCAAACGCGGGCCACCTATGCACGTTTTACGTCGTATACGTGTTTAGATTCACCTCTGTCACACTTCTAGTCGCGCTCAAAACGCACCCGGAGCGCGACTAGCGCCTTTTTGCTGTCAGCACCTGCTGCCCAGTTACTGCTGCTGTACTGCCACTCTCAGATAGGCCTTGGAAGTATCAAACAGTTGCGAGGCCATGTTAGCTCAAACAATTGTGTCTCTGCAGATACTCGATGTTGCGACTGGAGTAGTGACGAGAACGCTGCCAGGGGTAAGCTCATGCCCTGCAGCCATTGATGTTGAGCCTACTGCAGAAGGCGCATATCACTCCGGTGGTTAACAGTCGTCACAAGAACTGGCTCATAGTGCTGCAGCAATGGATCGTCTGCAGCGACAGATGTGAAGCAGCAGGCACCGTTGTGACTATTTGTGCAGCACATGTAGTGCGAGTCCTGGCAGCCGTTGAGCCTCAGCAGCTCCCCCTGCCTGATCAAGAGACCCCGAAATTCACGTGCAGTGCTGCAGCTGAGCTGTGAGTACTACTGCTGCATTGGCCATTACTGTGCTGCAGGACTCTGAGCCTATCACATCTCTAGCAGTGAGCCCAAATTGCAAGACCCTGGTAGCTGCTAGCAGAAGCTTGCAAGTGAAGCAGTGGGATTGGACTTCAGGGGAATGCAAAAGAACATGGAAGGTGCGCGGATACGGAGCATCACAGGCTCTACACTTGCAGCAGCCAACAGCAACTGCAGGGTGGCCGGCACGAAAGCTTTCAGAGCCGTAGTTGTGAGAAAGCAAGTTGTTAGCAATGCGTGCCTTGTTTTAGCGCCCTGGCTGTGTGCACAGCAGCAGCCAAGTCAGCTGGTGGAAGGCCCATATGTTTCAAGCTACACACTACATTGCTGTGCAGCGGTTAGCAGGGAGCATCTTTTTTGTCGACCTCACCTATGACCACTATCTGCTTTTGTATGTCTCTGTGTGTTGCAGCCTCATCGAGCGCCTGTGGCAGACCTTGCTATAGATGCCTCAGGCGGTTATGTAGCCAGTGGCAGTGCTGACCGCAGCATCAAGGTCACTGACCTGGCAGGAGGATATGTCACACATCACTTCACAGGACATGGGTAAGAGTCTGCAACACCACCAGCAGCAGGTTTGAAGCAATCAGGCTGGCAGTTTCAAACAAACGCCATTCCATCAATTTGGCACCAGTAACACCAGCAACAATAGCAGCAGCAAGCATCTAAAGCTGGCAGCTGCGGCATGAGCAGCACCTGCAGCAGTTTACAACACAGATGCAGTAGGTGCAAAACGATTAAGCTGGCAGCAGGTGCATCCCTGCGGCCCCATCGCGCAAACAGCTTGCATAGGTCTTCAGCAAGTGTCTTCTCAAAATCACTTCGACCGCGTTAACGCGTTGCTAACCCTTGATAGCCCGCAAGCAATAGGTCACTGTACAGTTTCCCACATCTATATTCCATACACATACTATCTCGCTCATGGCGTACTCACCTCACAAACTGCCTGCTGCACTTGTTCCACCCCCCAGCGGCATCGTCCTCCGTGTGCTGTTCCACCCCAAGCAGCTGCTCCTATTCAGCTCCTGTGATGCCGGTGAAGTGCGCATCTGGGACCTCGTCACAAAGTCATGCGCATACAGCTTACAGAATGGCCACATGAGCGCAGTACCAGCTCTCACACTCAGCCCAGATGGCTGGCACCTGCTGAGTGGAGGCAGGGATAAGGTTGTGTGCGTGTGGGACATCAGGAATGGCAGCAGGGTGGCAACGGTACCTGTGTTTGAAGCTTTGGAAGGTGGGGACTGGCTGCGGTTGAGCTTATGACACTCTGTGTGAGCATTGTGGGCTTTCTGTCAAGTGTGTGCACCAAGCAGCAGAACAACAATTGTCATGGGCAGGCAAACCCTGCAGTTGATGGATCTGAGCGTGTGTGTGTTGTCCAAGTCTGGTTGTTTGTGAGTGGGTTTGAATGAGTATGTATATCATCATCAATACACGCAACAACACACTACTAGTTAACTGAGTTCAAGCCAAAGGGTTGCTCTGCAGTGTGGCGCGGGCTTCACGTCCGCCAGTACTTTCACGGCAACCCAACAGCACACCCAGCCTGATCAGTTGTATATGCTTCGGCACACTTGTGAGCTGCTACACAACAGTTGCAAGTGCACAGCTGACAGGTACACTGCCACAAAGTGCCTTGAACAGTACTCTGATGGGGGCTCCTGCCCTGCAGTCACTGAGTGTATGACAGTACTCCAATTCTTGGGGCCATGTTGCCTTCTCACACGAGCAGTTCAATCTCTGTTGTGCTATAGGTATTGCAGTGCTGCCGGCTGGTTCAGCTTTCCCAGGTGCAGCAGCAGCAGCACAACACAGTAGCAGCAGCAAACCAGCTCATAAAGCCCTCTGCTTTGCCACAGCTGGTGAAAAGGGTCAGATACGTATCTGGCGATCAGACACTGGCACCTGTGTATACACACATCACAGCAGCAGCAGCAGCAGCAGTTTGCTGCAGAGGGCTAGCAGCAAGAGCAAACGGGCTATTGCTGCTGCTGCTGATGGTGCTGCTGCTGCTGGTGATGAGTTTGTTGAGTTGATGCTGCTGCCCGGTGGCAAGGGCTTGATGGCAGCTACTGGGGACGCAAGGTTGCTGTTCTATCACCCCACGGTAAAGAGCTTCACATCACATTATGCTTGTCTCCCATTGCTTGCTGATGT
Organism: Coelastrella sp. UTEX B 3026; assembly: GCA_002588565.1. Lineage (NCBI taxonomy): Eukaryota > Viridiplantae > Chlorophyta > Chlorophyceae > Sphaeropleales > Scenedesmaceae > Coelastrella > Coelastrella sp. UTEX B 3026. The sequence goes on from NSMO01000245.1 coordinate 7,884, forward strand.
TGGCTGGCGGGATCAGAGTATTCTTGTTGTGAAGCAACATGTGCTGATTGAAAACTGAGCAGCGCTGCTGCTTGTGGCTGCTGGGGGCACATGGGGTCAATCTGCAGCACAAGCTGCATATTTGCTGTGTATTCGTCGCATTGAAAGCTTGGGATAGTTTACCAACCGGCTCTGTGGTGTTGTTGCGGGTGCAGGCCGATCCAGAAGCCGGTCTGACACTTACACGTCAGCTCATTGGTAACCACGATGAGATCACAGATCTAGCATTCCTATACTCCGGCAGCAGCAGCAGCAGCGATCAGCAGAACCTTGGACAGGGCCATGATCAACACCCCTCTGCAGATCTCACTGCAAATCAGACCACAGTCATCAACGGGGGTTTAGCCCTGCAACCTGGGGAGCCCAGGAGATTAGCAGTCGCCACCAACAGTCATGACATCAGGTTGTTTGACCTTTCAGATGCCAGCTGTGTGGGGGCGTGTGTGGGGCACAGGGACATTGTGTTGTGCTTGGACACTGTGCGACCGGCACCAGGTATGGCATGTGATAGTTGTAAAGCATACTGACCAGTGATAGTATCAACGTATGCGCGATAGATGTGTTGAGAATCAACCGGTGCAGGTGGTTGTGTTTGTGTGCCGTGATTTACATGTATGAATATTCACCTGCTGGCAGGGCAGCATGGATCATGCCTGGTTGATGAGGCAAGTTGCGGCCGACCTTGCATCACAATGATGCCAGCTGCTGGCAGTAGACCTGCCAGCTGTCCCTCTCGGGTCTCAACTGCGTCACTGCAATACCGGTTGACAGCAGTATCAGTCACCCCAAGGTACGTCTTGTCCCAGTGACACATCTCAGAACAATACAAGTGCCAATGATCAGCGATCATCACAATGCACTAACCATCTTGTGGTTTGCTATGATTCAGGTATTGAGCTGTTGGCTTCTGGCAGTAAGGACTGTGAGGTTCGTATCTGGGACCCGGCTACAGCTACTTGCTTAGCAGCAGCAGCAGGTCACGTAGCAGCCATCACTGCTGTCGCATGGAGCAAGTCAAAGGCCAAGGGTGGAAAGTACCTGGCATCTGGTGGGGCTGATAAGCTGTTGAAGCTCTGGGACACAAGCAAGGTGCTGACAGCAGCAGCTACTGCAGCTGAAAGCGGGGAAGGTGGGTGGTGGCTTGTTGCCGCTGATAGAAATTGGTAGTGGTGTAACAGGCTGTATGGATGCTTGTGTCAGTCCTTTGACGGCAGCGTGTGTAGCTCAGAAGTAGGTGGTTTGATACAGAAGCCACTGAGGTCATGCAGTTGTGCAGAAGAGCATTGCGATCAGCGATCCCGTAAAGCCATCTGCCAGCACAGAGCGCTTGCATTCAGCCTCGTGTGGATCGTCCTGCTCTGTTCCTGCAACGGCCCTCATGCAACAACTGACCTTTGTAGCAGCTATAAAAGCTGCCCGGACTACAGTATGAGTTATGTCTGTTAGGCGCAGCTTGCAGCAAGGCAGAGTCCGTTTGAGCGCGTGGTCTCATCCCCATAACCGTGCTGGTGTTGACTCTGCTGTGTTCATGCAACGCCTCAGATACAGCAGCTCAACACCTTGGCAGCAGCACCAGCACATGGCAAGAAGAACTCAATGATACAGTAGTATTGTGTTCAGCAGTGCACCCATGCCAGCCTGTCACCCCCCCACACACACACACCCCGCCCCTGCTGACTCTAATCCGTGTGTTTCTGCTTTGTTCCTGCAGTGCCCCAAATGCAGCAGCTCACCTCTGTAGCAGCAGTAGCAGCGCATGAGAAGGATGTCAACGCGCTGGCGTTCAGTCCCAATGATGCGTTACTGGCTACAGCTAGCCAGGACAAAACAGTCAAGCTGTGGAAGTTGCCTAACTTGGTGTTGGTACAGACACTGAGGGGCCACAAGAGGGGTGTATGGGATGTGGCGTTTAGCCCCGTAGATCAGGTGGGTACGGTGCTCACTGCTGTGTTGGCAGTTAACACAGTAGGTAACATCAAAACCATGGTGATGTATTGAATCGTGTGGAAGCAACTAGCGGTCATGTTTACAGAGCTATAATGTGCTCACCAAGCAGCACTGGCCCACAGGTGACTAATATGGGATGTGGCACTTAGCCCTGTGGATTGTGTTGGTATATGGTTGTAGACATGCATAGCACTCTGTTTCATTATGTTTTGTTGACACTGATGCTTGCATAGTCTTAGATGTTGGCCGTGTACTGTGTGGCTTCAACTGGTAGTAACGTTCACAATTCATAATCACATGCAGACTGAGTGGCAGTCCAACGCAGCAAGCAGACGCATGTGGCCTGCAGCCGACTGTGCTATAACAGCTGATGCTGTAAACCTCATGTCCTGCAGGACTGCAGAACTGACAGGGCGCAGTTCAACACGTCTGTTGCAGCCTTACTGCGTGCTCGAATCACACTGGTGCCTATTTAATACACTAGTGTTCACCAAACATCTTGTTGCTATATGACTTATGTGTCCTTGCTGACTGCACCTTGACACGTTCAGGTTGTTATAACATGTTCTGGTGACAAGTTGCTCAAGTTATGGAGTGTGTCGGAAGGCACATGTCTCAGGACTTTTGAAGGTCACACAGCTGGAGTGTTGCGCGCCAGCTTCATCACAGCAGGAACACAGATACTGTCAGCAGGTAGGGACGTAAAAGTACATCTGGGGTCTTGTGTGGGGTGTGTCAACTTGACGCTCAACTTGTTGGCGTTGGAGTGTAGGTATGTGGATATTTGGAGTAGTATCAGGTGTGTTATGATGCTGTTGATTCAAGCTTGGCAGGCATCTCCCCCAACTTTCAGTCCGCAAGCATGCCATTCGTGTCTGGTGAATTTTATATTTGCACAGATGTTTTTTTGAGACTGACAAACTCTGTACCTTACGGTAGGAATGTCACGGCCAGAACACACCAATGTCCCTTTCAATCTGAAGTGGAGTGATTGATTACGCTGGCGTTGTGTCCAATGCCCTCCAGGTGCTCATGGCTTGTCGAAGCTGTGGAATGCTGGCACCAGCATCAATAACACATTTTATAACCTTAAAAACCACTCCGGTGTTTGCTGTCATACATGCAATTTGCTAACTCGGGATGTGAATCATCCGTCATGGTTGCCGCTGTTTGCTCCATGCACCAGGTGCTGATGGCTTGCTGAAGCTGTGGGATGCCCGCACCGGCATCAACAGCAACACCTTTGAAGGCCACGAGGATCGTCTGTGGGGCCTCACAACCTCGGACCCCGCTACGGCTGAGTCCCTGGTGGCATCTGGTGGTGGTGACTCACGTGTTGTTATCTGGCGTGATGTGACAGCTGTCAAAGCAGCGGAGGCAGAGGCAGCAGAAGAGAGCCTGGTCATCAAACAGCAGGAGCTGTCGAATGCACTAGCGGTGGGTGCAAACATGGGGCTACTGCCGGAGGGCCTCCCCTGGGATATGAGGCTCAGAGGGGGCATACCTTGCGGCCGAATCAAGCGAACCAACAATTCACATGATATTTTGCTTGTTACAGTATGGTAAACACTGCAGAACCACATGCACTAGGTCAGGAATGCAGTGCAAATTTGGTGCAAGTGTGCCTGGGGTGTTTCTTTCTAAGGTCTGGTGAAGTAGGCTCCTGTAGGCCTGCCTAGGCACCTGCCAACCCCCAATAACTTGCCAGTCGCCTAACTGTTGCGCTGCTGTCATCCAGGATGGTGATTATGCTACAGCGGCTCGTCTGGCCTTCCAGCTGCGACATCCAGGCCGGTTGCTTGAGGTGCTGCGGCGTCAGCAAGGTGGTGCTGCTGCTGCTGTGGCAGCACTACAGAAGCTGGTGGGACAACTCACTCAAGAGGAGCTCGCTACTGCTCTCAGCTATTGCAGGTCAGGGTTGCTGAATTACTGAGCACATTGGCTGATTTTGGGGTTTAAGGTTCTAAGGTTTCTAACCCTTAAACCCCAAACCCTGAACCCTATTATTGCATGGTCAGGGTTGGTGAGTTGCTGAGCATATTGGCTGTGAGGGTTGAGGGCCCTGTGTGCCTGCACTAGCCTGTCTCTAGCGCTGCCCTGTGTGCTGGCGTGGCTTAGGCTTCCGGTATAGTTATGTATGCAGTTGCTTCGTAATGTGGTATGGCAATACCATCTACCACTCAGCTGCCCGAGTCTGTCTGCTGATGGACCAATCTGGCATCTTGTTTGTGATAGCACAAGTGAACTGAGTTGCTTTTGCTAGTATTGTGCTGCAGCAGTGTCTCTGGTCTCTGAGTTACTCAGTGTTTGTACGTGCCTGGTCCGCTGCTGCAGGGAATGGAACACGAACACACGCAATGCGCATTTAGCTCAGGTGTTGCTTCAAGCAGTTCTCAAAACACATTTGCCACAGCAGATACTCGCTGTACAAGGTGAGGAGGAGCATGTGCATCTGGGTCTTGGCTTTTTTGTGGCACAGAGGCTGTTTGATCTGAAGGTGCCACGTGTCATAGAAATGCGTTGGCATGTTTCAATGGATGAGACATGATTGGCGCAGCAGTCCTGTGCCCGGTGAAACAGAAAGGAGCAGTTGTTTGTTTCAGGCGCGACTCTGGTGCCAGTGTGGTGACTGCTGCAACGGTCAACACTTCAGGTACATCTGACACGCTGGGTCACATTATCTAATCTGCAGCGCCAAGAGGTGTGTCAGCAGTTCAATGGTGCTTGAACTATAACCGCCATGGCTGTTGCCTGCGTACAGGTGCCCGTGACCTGATTGACGGCTTGTTGGCATACAGTCAGCGACATGCAGCTCGTATAGATCGCCTCATGCGCGCAACTTTCCTGTTAGACTACACATTAGCAGCCAGCCAGGTGCTGCTGCCAGAGGAGACGGTCAGGGACCTGCCGCTGCAGCAGCAGCATCAGGAGGACTTGCCCCAGCAGCAGCAGGCAGCAGCGGTGGAGAAAGGAGGTGATGATCTGTCGGACGACTTCGGAGATCTGAATGGTGTCCTGAAGATGAATGGGCATGCTGGTGCTGACTCATCAGATTCTGATCTGGAGGATCAATCAGATCAGCAGCAGCAATCTGGATCTGGATCTGAGGATCAGCAGGATGAGGGGGGTGATGATCAAACCTCGGGCGATGAGGATGATGATCAGGACATGCAGCCCAGCAGCAGCGATCGATCCCCAGCAGCAGCAGCTGCTGCCAAGAAGCGCAGCACAGCAGCAGCAGGGGTTCACGACCCTATGGGTCAGCAGGATGATGCTTATCTAGATGATGGTGTGCAGTTACCGGGGTGGGGCGGGGGTGATGATCTAGATGACGACTGGGAAGCTGGTAGTGCCGAGGAACATGACAGTCAAAATAACACAAGTGACAGTGACAATGACAAACTCAGCGACAGTGATGGGGGTAACCAAGGGGACTCGGATTCGGGTCTTTTAGGTGTCAACGGTGGGTTAGGTAGTGGTGATCAGCTGCTGGGGGCTAGCAGTAGTGAGGAAGAAATGCAGGATGGCAGTGGCAGGGAAGGGGAGGAGGGGACTAGTAGTGATGATGACGATGATGATGCAGCAATGCAGGCAGCAGCAAGAGGCGCCAGAAGCAAGCAGCAGCAACAACAGCAGCGGCAAGCGGGGCGGCAGCAGCGGCATCAGCCGGGCACACCAGGGGCTGCAGGGAAACGTGGAGTAGCAGCAGCGCAGGCAGTACTAGTAGCTGCTGATGGCAAGTCACCTAAGCGGCAGAGAATGCATCAGAGAAGGGCGTGACAGCTTCTGTTGTGTCAATGCATATTGTTTGTGCTGAAACCATGATTTTCAGTTCATCCGTCGTGGGTTTGAGCTCTCAGTCTGGTTGCTGAAGTGATCCAAGCAGCTCATTTGTTTGTAGCGGTTCAGATGCCTGCACAAGCTGCAAAGGGTGCATCCTCTGGTCAACTTTGCTTGCCATGACGTTCTAAACAGCGAGCTTTGGTATCTCTATAAGACCACTCAATTCCAATCCCGTCAACCATCTGCTGAATTCACTCTGCATGAGCATGTGAGGGACCTAAACATACCCTTTTGACGGCGACTACACACCACCTAAGCTGCAGCCACTTTGCTTGGCCAAGCAAACCCAACAATTACTGTTGCCCCGAATGTCCACCAGCAACAAAAGCAGAGAAGGCAAGGTGTTTTTGAGGGTGGGGAAGACACAGTAGCGCAAACCCACTGCCAAAAGCATGTAAGCAGACATTTCATACAGCAGCCCCAGGTGATTAATGCCCTGCCATCATCACTCCTGACACGTGACAGCACCATGACACAACCAAGCACCATGATACAACCAAGCCCAGCGCAGGTCATATGCACTCTCACCAAAAGGAACATTACGAGAGGGTTACTGCAACAGCCCACAAAGTCCTTCAGAGGCACTTGGCCCCACAAGACGGATCAAGCTGCAACTACGGTCGATTCCCGCATACAAATTGGGATGATTCACACTGGTTGCAGACTATATGCGGCCTGTGAATCATGTGCGACACGCTGTGGGTGTGTATGCCAGGAGTACCTGGGAAAAAACAAAGACTACGCCAATCACTGCATCTGAAAACCAGATGACCTGGCACCAGGCCGATTGAGCAGACACAAAGAGCCATGCCCAGGCCATTGCATGCAGAACCTTGCACTGCTCGAGAACCAAGATCTCAAGCTGAGAAGCGACCGGTCTGCCGATTGTGTACGCAACATCCAAAGCCATTGCTTGTGCAGCAAAGCAAGAGATAACAGCACAACAGCATCAGCTAGCTTCCTCAGAAAGGTTAGCTTGCCTCCAACTCCAAACCTGCCAGCACCAGTCACAAGGTCAGCATCAATGATGCTGCAGCACTTCCCATCACCTTTCCCCCAATCTGGCCCCTTGTTCATCCAGGCCACCTGGCCTCACCCAACCAGTCAGCATCACGTCATGCCTCAAGTTGAGGCCTAGTGCAGATGCCCATTGCCATTGGCTGTTGCCCCTGCCGGTGCCACTGCTGTGAGGTTTGGTACAGGGGCCTTGGGCTTTACAAACAGTGCCCTGCTTGAGGCGTATACTGACTGCCGGGATGGGTCTGTGATGTCGGCCACAACCCAGATTTTGCGACCTTCACAACTCTCCACACGAGCTGTGCAAATGATGGTAGACTCAGCTGGTAGGGGCTGCATTGACACATGCACAACACACAACGTACTTGATTGGTGCCAGGCATGTATTGGAGCCAGGCATTGAGAAATGGTTACACATGGTAGATGGCTGAGCGCGTAACGACATGAAGCAAGAAGACTACAACAAGCTTGTGTCCAGTGCGTGCTACTGAAAGAGCAAATGCTCTGGTACCAAATCGACATTGATCAATGTGTGCAGTTAGACACCAGGTGTTGGTGGTTCCCAGCGGGTAGTTCCCAGGCCAACCATGCTGTGGCAGCACCATGATTATGCAATCTGTCCCTACTCCCTAACAGCTTGCGCCCACCACCATGCACAACGCACGTGACGAATGATTTTTTTACATGGTTTTCAAAATAAAAAGGGGACCAGTCTGTTGTACTCACTTTCTTGTAGTCCACTTCTAGTCGTGCTGTAAACACGCCATGTTCAAGGTCCAGATGGCCCCAGTGACCAGCAGCATACAGCAACACACCAAACGTCTGCACAACCACAGCAGCACACGGAATGGAAGCAGAGGCTTCCTCAGAACTTCATCATCATGCACCTGTGTAGTGCTTGCTGAAGGTAGAACTGAATGCGCTAGCAATGCATCACTGACTGGTGGACGACAGCATGCCTCCACAACACGGAAGGCTCCAAGACAAACAGCTGCATTGATGCAGGCATGTATGCTAAATTTTAGCGACCATGACAGCTGATGCTGCAACTTGGTTACTGATGAATTCTTCATATGCATGATTTTGATAGCGCATGCATCATACCTCATCGAAAATCGCGCTTGTGAGTCCTCCATGTACTATAGTAGGGTGGCCACACACTGGCACACCAAACCTTAGTACTGTGTGGATCTCCTGGTCAGTGTATATCACCACCATGTCGCGGATGACGTCGTTTTGTAGGAGGGACAGGAACTGCAGACGCCAAATTCGGATGCAGCAGATGAGGACAACTGGTTACGACAGTTGGAAACTTAGTGCTTTCTGGCAAGTTGCAGCTATGCAAGACTTGTGGCTGGAACAACAACTGTTGTACATACGCTGCCCATTGCTGACGATGACTCTGCAAAACATCGACCAAACTGCGAGAGGCCAAGGCTGCTGACTTTCCTATCGTACTGCCATAAGTGGCAGTTGTACTGCCTTGCGGCTGCTTATAGTCCTTTGGCTGCCTGCAGAGCTGATGCTAGCTCACCAAGTGGTCCCCTGATAACCCGGTGCTGAGATGCTGTGGCATCGAGTGGCCATCGCCGTGAGCGCTGAAAACTACTTTGGATTGTGGGTGTTGCTGAATGAGGTCTGCGACCCAGTTCTCACTGCGGAGAGCTCCTGGCTGTTCTTTCTCATCTAGGTACGTTTGTATAAGGTCTGCTGTTACGCTGAGCTCCTTTACTGCATAGCCCTCGTACTGGTTGTGCTCCATCGCTGGAGGGCTACTGAAGCATCGCAACATCTCTCCCTGCTGGTGCTGCTGTTCTGACTGCGGCATTTGCTGGAACGGCGTCTTATTGCGTCTGCGTACACCAGAGCCAGAGACCTTACCGAGGCTCTGACGTGTTGCGCACTTGCTTTTGAACAGTAACTGGCTCATTTCTCAACGACAGAGCTCACCCGTCCTCTTGCATAGCTATGACCGCGCTACGGAGCTGGAAGCAGTGCAACCTCTGCGAAGAAGTGAGACAGTCAAGCGTTCCTGGATTGGTATGCTCGGAAGTAATGTTTCGTAAGGTATGGAGACCGAAAGCCCGACTGCAACTCACGTCAGCAAGACTGGTATGTTTTTCTGGCTCACTGGTTCCGCAAAGGCGGTGGAGTAACAGCGTGCGGCCCGGGATTTGAAGACGCAAAAGAGTGACAAGTAGCAGCTGTCATGCCGCCGATTTCTTGACAAGCAATGTAGAAAGTAGGAGACTGAGCAGAAAAGGTGGTTTCGAGCTAGCCACCCGCCATGCAATGGCCACTGAAGCAAATCAGAAATCTGTGCAGCGAGTCTTCTGCTCATCATACTGTGTACTCTTTTCTGCCGCTACTGTACTGCGGTTGAAGTGTATTGGCTGCATCTAGATGATGTCTTGTGGGCACCAGCATAGCCGGAAGGCATACCAGGAGCCACTGTCTCCAACCTGCCCCAGTCCTTGGCCCAACAGTTGCTGTAGCAGCAACTTGCATTGCTGATAGCGCCATTGCATCAGCTGTTTGCAGCTGGTGCAACAGAGAACCAGGAAGTA